>ML329175.1:0-77118 GCA_005239505.1 Nicotiana paniculata
GAATTTGAGCATGGAATTTAGAGTAAATTGTATATTTGAACTAGTAAAGCTATGGGTAGAATTAATCTTCGAGAAATTTCGGATTTCGGGCACGTGGGCCCGGGGTGTTTTGGTCACTTCATTGAGCGGAGTTAGGGCATTATATAATTTGGAATTTGTTGCAAATATTAGAGTATATTTTCATTGGTTTGTCGTTGTTTGGATAGTTTCGGAGCGTTGTGCAACGATTTGAGTCGTTGGAAGGGCTTGGAGGCCGGTTATGGAATTTCGGAGCGAGGTAAGTCTCCTTTCTAACCTTGTGAGGGGGAATTATCCCCCTAGGTGAATTAATTAAGTATGTGTGACTATTTGTGGGGGATATGTACGCACGAGGTGACTAGAGTCCGTGCGTAGCTACTATTATGCCATGCCAGGGTAGCCTAGGACCCACTAGCATGCCCTACCTATTGTACCTGTGATCTTGTTTGTAATATTAGACTACTAATATAATTGAAATTGTAATTGAATGACTAAAGAAGATTAGAGTTTATTTTCTTAACCATCTAAAAAGAGAATTGATTTCCTTCGCGGGCAATGTGTTTCCGGATAAGGTTATGTTATTAAACATTATAAAAACTTGGCAAGTGAATTTCGAAAAAGGGTTTAAATACTATTTTGTGATTTTCAAAAGAGAAATTTGTCATTCACTTGAGTATTTTGTTTTCCCGACGTAGTCGGGGTGGACTGTGGATTGTGCATGACTGCATGCGACCGTTTCGCAATTTACATTCCGCGAGTGGAGTGTTATTTCCCCCACTCTCATGGGAGCGGGCCGTACGCCACGGCGAGATTGAAAGAAATATTATGGTTTGGGCCGTTTGACCCTCGGCAGTGCACAGAGATGATTATTATGATGGCTCAGGCCGATTGTCCTTATTCCGTATGCGCATGATAAATTGTTAAATATTTTTCATGATTTTTGAAGTGATAAGATATTTGGGGAAAAATAAAGAAGAAATTGTGGATTTTTGATATTTGGGGGAAAACAAAGAGGAAATTGTTTATTTAAGATATTTTGGAAAATAATGAGAAAGTTGTAACTGTTTGTTTATTTCCAATATTTACTTGGAACTCAGTTCCTTATATATATGCTGCTTTACTACCTTTACATGCCTATCGTGTTCATCTTATAATGTTAATTAATTTGTTGGCCCCTATTGAGTCTCTAATTCGACCTCTCGTCACTACCTCTCTGAGGTTAGGCGGGCGACTTACTGAGTACATGTTGTTTTTGTACTCATGCTACACTTGCTGTGCATTTTTATTGCACAGGTACTTTCATAGCAATGTGGAGGATTCGGAGACTTTGGCGAGCTGCATCATCCGGGGGCGATCCGCAACTGACAGAGTCTCCCTCGTTTTGTATTTGTTTTCATTTTAAATTTCCTAGTCCAATTTGTATTTTCGAACAGGCTTTGTGATCATTGTATAAATTCTTAGAAATTGCTCATGTACTTGTGACACCGGGTTCTGGGATGTGTGGGGATATATTAACTAAAGGTTAATATTTAAACAATTGTTTTACTTAGCATAATTTTATTTAGTTAATATGAAATAAAGTGAAAGGAAATATTTTTTTTCATAAATGTTAAAACCGGAAACTATTTCGATTAATTAATGATTGACTTGCCTGACGATGTTGTCCGGCGCCATCACGACCTTATGTATTTTGGGTCGTGACAAAAGCTAAGAATCACACATTAAAACCAATAATCTAATGAACTTTAAGTTCTTCACTCTACTTCCAACATGCCGAAACGTGCTTATACTACTCAGATTAATACCAAATTTTGCGAGCAAGTCTTTAATAATAATGCGGAACTATTCCCGATCTCGAAATTCCGTTCGGACCTCCATATCATAAAAACCCGTTCCAAACCAAATTTAAAGAACTTCAAAATCCTTAAGGAATCAACCTTCACTATTAGGCGCCAAAACGCTCCCGGGTCATCCAAAACCCGATCCGGACATACGCCCAAGTCCGAAATCATTACACGAACCTGTTGGAACCTTTAAATCCTGATTCTGAGGTTGTTTACTCAAAATATTGACCTAAGTCAAACTTGGCCTTTTAAGTCAACCTTAAGGAATCAAGTGTTCCGATTTCAACCCAAACCTTTCCAAATCCCGAACCAACCATCCTCACAAGTCATAAATCAGTAAAAGCAAGTACGCGAAGACTTATTTAGGGGAACGGGATTCTAGAAAGCAAAACGACCAGTAAGGTCGTTACATTCTCCGCCCCTTACACAAATTTTCGTCCTTGAACGAGTTTAGATTCATACCTGAAGTTCTAAATAAGCGTGGATATCTGCTTTACATGTCCTCCTCGAACTCCTAGGTCGCCTCATCAACTGGTTGGCCCCTCAGCTAGACCTTTACTGCAGAAATTCTCTTGGTTTTGAACTGGCGATCCTGTCTATCAATAATGGCAACTGGCTCCTCCTCATAACTCAAGCTCTCGTCCAGCTGAATAGTGTTGAAGTCTAACACATGAGACAAGTCGGCGTGATACCTCCGAAGCATAGATACGTGAAGAACTGGATGAACTCCCGATAAACTGGGGGTAAGGCAAGCTCATAGGCAACCTCACCAACCCGCCTTAACACCTCAAATGGGCCTATAAACCTAGGGCTCAACTTGCCCTTTTTTCGATATCATAATACCCTTAATCGGTGAGACTTTCAAGAGAACCTTCTCGCCGACCATGAATGATACATCATGCGCCTTCTGATCCGCGTAACTCTTTTATCTGGACTATGATGTGCGAAGTCTTTCCTGAATCAACTTTACCTTTTCCAAGACATCTTTCACCAAATCTGTACCATACAACTTAGCCTCACCGGGCCCAAACCACCCGATAGGAGAACGACATCGCCGACCATAGAAAGCCTCAAATGGAGCTATCTCGATGCTGGACTGATAACTGTTGTTGTAAGCAAACTCGGCCAAAGGCAAGAACTGATCCTATTGCCCCTCAAAGTCCATCACACATGCCCTAAACATGTCCTATAGAATCTGAACGGTCAGCTCAGGCTACCCATCGGTCTACAGGTGAAATGTTGTGATGAGCTCTACATGGGTCCCCAACTCACTCTGTACGACTCTCCAGAAGTGATAAGTAAAATGAGGGACTCTATTTTATATGATGGAAACAGGCACACCATGCAACCGAACTATCTCCCGAAAGTATATCTGAGCCAACCTCTCTAAAGTATAAGTATTCACAACCGGAATAAAGTGTGCTGACTTGGTCAACCTGTCGACAATGACCCAAACTGCATCAAACTTTCACAATGTCCGTGGCAATCCAACTACAAAGTCCATAGTAATGCTCTTCCACTTCCACTCAGGTATAGGCATCTATTGAAGTAGGCCACCTGGCCTCTGGTGCTCATACTTAACCTGATGGCAATTCAAACATCTAGCCACGTACTCAACTATGTCTTTCTTCATTCGCCGCCACCAATAATGTTGCCTGATGTCACGATACATCTTCGTAGCACCTGGATGAATGGAATACAGTGAACTGTGTGCCTCCTCTATAATCCTCTCCCTCAAGCCATCGACAGTAGGAACACATAGGCGACCCTGGAGGCGAAAAACACCATCCTCTCCAATAGAAACCTCATTGGCACTACCCTGTAGCACCGTCTATCTGAGAACTGCCAAATGCGAATCATCGAACTACCAAGCCTTGATCTTCCCCAATAATGTAGACTGATCAACAACACACGTAAGTAATCACAAGTCTGTTAGCCAAGGACCAAACTTCCAAAGCTAGTGGCCTCTCCTCCGCTAAGATGTATGCCAAGCTACCCATAATCTCTGCCTTCCTGCTTAAGGAATCTACGACCACATTTGCCTTGCCCGAATGATAAAGAATGGTAATATCATAATACTTTAGTAACTCAAGCCATCTACGCTGCCTCAAATTGAGATCCCTCTGCTTGAACAAATGTTGTAAGCTGCGATGATCAGTATAAACCTCACATGACAACCCATACAGATAATGCCTCCATATCTTAAGAGCATGAACAATCACTACTAACTCTAGGTCGTGCACATGGTAATTCTTCTCATGAATATTCAGCTAACGTGAAGCATATGCAATAACTTGCCCATCCTGCATCAATACACATCCCAAGCCAACGCGTGAAGCGTCACAATATACTGTATACATCCCTAAACCGGAAGGCAACACTAGAACCGGTGTTGTAGTCAAGGCTGTCTTGAGATTCTGAAAGCTCGCCTCACAATCATCGGACCAACGGAAAGGATCACCCTTCTGGGTCAATCTAGTCAATGGTGATGCAAGGGATGAAAATCCCTGCACAAATCGGTGGTAATAACCTGCTAACCCCAGGAAACTCCTGATCTCAGTCATTGAAGTAGGACGCGGCCAACTTTGAACCGCCTCAATATTCTTGGGATCCACCTTAATACCCTATCCTGATACAATATTCCCAAGAATGCCACGGACTCTACCCAAAACTCACACTTGGAGAACTTAGCATATAGAAAGAATACAAAAAGGATAAAGAGGTCAAAGATATTTTATTGTGCACTTATATAGTTTGTGGTGAAGAATGTAAATAGATTGTGAAAAGAAGTTACAAATGTTAAATATGAAACCAGAATTAACTACCATAATTTATATTGCTATAAATAAAGAATGTAAAAAGAAGAATGTTACCATGGAAGATGAAACAAAGAAAATATAAAGAGTAAAACTTAACAAAAACATTTTTTCTTGGTAATTAACTAATTATGATAAAAGTCAATAAAAATAAATATTTCTCTCTCGTCTCTCTCTAAAAAGACCAACGGCTATTTTCTAAATATCATCGTCTGTCTGTCACGCGCCACCGATGGAACCGCCGGACGGCGCCGTACCGGATTCGACTCCATCTCTCATGGCGAATCAACCCCAGATTCAATTGATACAAAAATGACCTATGCCACCAAAGTAGTTTCATCTTCGAACAACCAGAATTCTCCAAATTGCCATGGCAGGGACTCTGTCGTTGCGACACACACTATGCAGAATCGAATGCCGATGGTTCCTTTCAAAGCTTCGGACTATTATGGTGTTATGGATGAAGAGTGTAAACTCACCATTGTTGGTCAATTCTTAAAACCAAGGCCCCAAATTGAAAAAAACAGATCAAAATTCAAGGAAATAATTTCAATAAAGGGCTCTGCCAAAATTGGGGGTTTTGACAATTACAATATTTTTCTTGATTTCACCAATGAAGAAGACTTCAATTCTGTTTGGTTTAAACGAGTGATTGAGATTGAAGGGCAGCAAATATGGCTACAAAATTGGTCGCCGGATTTCAAGCCGGAGGAGGACCTGCCAATTGCTCCGCTATGGGTTATCCTTCCTGGTTTACCTTTTTATATGCACACTTGGAATTATGTTAAACAAGTGGTGAGTGAAATTGGTACTCCCCTTGAAATGGATTTGGCTACTAAAGTAAGAACAAGGCCTAGTATAGCCAAAGTGAGAGTTGAAATCGACTTGCTTAAGGACCAACCTAATTTTGTTTATGTTAGACAAATATTTGACGTGCTCCTCAAAAAGGATTTGTACGAAAAATTGAATTTGAAGGAGTCCCTAAATATTTCAAATTCTATCGAAAACTTTGTCACAATATGATCAATTGTAGATCTTTAGAGAGGAAAAAGGCTGCTGAAAACAGAGCTTTAGATGATCAAAAAACTGAAGAAAATTTGGGGAAAAAAATTGCTGCTAATCAGGGTGGAGAAAACAGTTTTTTGGACGTTCAAAAACCTGAAGAATATCTGATGAATTCTACGGAAAATTAGAATGGGGAAAACACTGAATTAGACTGCCAAAAAGCTTGTGAAACTCGGAACAATAGTGATGAACATCTGAAGCTTACTGCAAAGCAAACTGGACAAACGAATAATGGACCAAGTCTAGCTAGACAGAATTCTGTCTCAAAACAGAATGAGGAAAACAGAATTCTCATACAACAAAATTTTGTCTCAAAACAGAATAAAGAAAACAAAGGCATGAGAGAGAGAATCAACCCAAATCAATTGAAGCACAAGAATGATATGAATCTGAAAATTACCAGCATCAATGTCCCGGCAACATCAGAGTCAGATCCAAAAGAAATCCTAAGAAGAAAAAATAGAGGAAACTTCTAAAGAAGAAAGCTAAAGTTACTTTCAAGCCTATGCTCAATATTTCTTATGACTCTAAATAGGAGAAAGATGCACACCAAGAAGAGAACCTTGGCTTTACTAAGTATCAATCAAGATAACAATTCGGATATGAATGTGAATGTTCAAAAGCAGTCACTTGAATTGAATGGGGAAGATCAAATGGGAGCTGTTACTAATAAGGATCAATTGAACACCGACTCAAACAAGCAGGATAAAACTCATAACAAGGAGATAGCCTTGTCTGCTCAAAATCTGAACCAAGAAAGTGGGCAGTCGACTAACTATAAAAAGAGGGATCAAGGTGGAGCTATGTGTAACAAGGCTCCCTCGAATTCAAACACAAATAGGAAAGATCAGAATGATTACAACAGTGTTAGGGATACCAAAGAAGATCAACAAGAGTCTATTCAAGAAAATGATAGTACAAATGAAAAGGAGGATCTGGAAAACAAAAAAAAAAAAAAAAGGAAAAGAAAGCTCTTTGTATGAATGACTATGTCAATGAGTCAACCAGTGTGCCTTCAGAAATTAAAAACCTCCCTAGGATTGATTTTATTGTTGATTTGAACATGGAATCCAAATCAAAACAAGACAAATATGTTACTTTCCAATAAATAGAAGTTACCTCTCCTAATAGGGTGACAGTTATGGTCCCTGAGGAGCAGCTTCAAACAGACTCGAAGGAGGAATCCTTTCAGATCATAAGTGGCAAAGATAAAAGGAAGAAAAAAGGAAAAAAAGAGCAAAAGCAAAGATACTACACCTCCTAAAGGAGGACACTCATGCTAACCTTGAATATTGTTTCCATGATAAATGCTATATTTTGGAACATTAGAGGAGTAAATACCAAAAATGCCTTACCAAGGCTAAAAATTTTGATTTCCATTTATAAGGTGGAGCTTGTTGCTATTATGGAACCTTTTGTAAGTATCAATCAAATTGAAAGATTTGGATATCAATACTTTATTTCTAATACAAACGGTCAGATTTGGATCATGTGGTTAGGAAACAACATGACTACTATCTTGAGCAACCAAGATCAACAACTTACTATCAAATTACATTACGGGGCTGCCAACAGTGACCTCTACATCACACCGTATATGCTAAATGTACACCTGAAGAAAGGAGAGAACTATGGAATATCCTTGAGTTAACCAATCTTCAATTGAATGGTCCATGGTTCATTGGAGGTGATTTCGATATTATTCTGGATCAAGATGAGAAAATAGGTGGCAGACCTCACAGAATGAACAAAATTCTAGAGTTTAGCACTTGCATGGATAACTGTGGTATGATGGACTTGGGTTTTGTTAGACCAAAATACACATGGTGTAATAATTGGGAGCCAAGAAGAAGAATATGGAAGAGATTGGATAGAGTATTTTATCAATGATGATTGGTCCCAGATTTTCTAATACAATATTGTCAACCACTTGGTTAGAATTGGCTCTGATCAAAGACTTATTCTAATTCAATGCAAGGACACTAATCAACAGGGGCCTAAATACTTCAAGTTTCTAAATTTTTGGACTAATCAACCTATTTTTTTACAGGTAGTTCAAGAAGTTTGTAGTAGTGATGTCAATGGAAATCCTCTGTGGAGACTTAAAGAGAAGCTTAAAAAGTTGAGCAGAAGACTGACTCAATGGTCCAAAGACGACATTGGCAATGTTTTCAACCAAGTTCAATACTGGGAAGATAAAATGAAGGACCTTGAACAAATGGATCTTATGAACAGTAATGATACAACCAGAATTAAACTAAACAAAGGACAAGTTGATTACATTAGATGGATGGGGATGCAGGATGACATTCTCAGACAGAAAGCTAGAGTGAACTGGTTCGAGGAAGGAGATGCTAACACTAAATACTTCCATAACACCATCAGAGGGAGAAGGAGAAGGCTGTAATTATTAAAATCAAAGACCATAGGGGCCACTGGATTGAGAGGGATGCTAATATTGGCAAGGCAGCTGTCCATCACTTTCAACAATTCTTTAACATCAGTCACCACTACAATGATCATGATATCGTCAAATGTACCCCTCAATTTGTAACAGATGCAGATAATGAAAGCCTCACTGCCATTCCTGATACATAAGAGACTAGAGAGGCTGTCTTCAATATGAGTCCTGATAGTGCAACAGGGCCGGATGGATATAATGAAAAATTCTTTCAATACTGTTGCGATATCATAAAAAAAGATATCACTGATTTTGTTCAAGTTGTTTTCAATGGCAGAAGGCTCACTAAAAATTTTTCTCATACTTGTTTAGTTCTTATTCCTAAAGTTGACTCTCCTATTAGTTTCTCGGATTTGAGACCTATTATTTTGAGTAATTTTATAGCCAAGATTATCTCCAAGATCCATTCCAGAAGGCTGAATCCTATTCTTGGGAAGCTTATATTAGAGAATCAAAGTGGATTTGTGAAAGGTAGATTGATCACTGAGAATATCCTTTTAGCTTAGGAGATTTCTCAGGGAGTGAACAAGAAGAACAGAGGAGGCAATGTTATAATAAAACTTGACATGGAAAAAGCTAACGACATAATTTTCTGCACCTTTCTGATAGCAGTTATGAGGAAATTTGGTTTCTCTAAAAATTAGATTGACATGATCTGGGGACTTCTACAAGATATATGATGCTCTATCATTATCAGTGGGGCTAGAACAAGTTTTTTCACATCTACTCAGGGCCTCAAACAAGGAGATCCCTTATCCCCTTCTTTCTTCATAATTGGAGCTGAGGTTCTCTCTAGATCTTTAAATACTCTGAATGACTTTATTGGCTTCACTCCTTTTAGCATGGATCCGAGAGGTCCGATGATCAATCATTTAGCCTATGCTGACGATATTGTTATATTCTGTGGTGGAAACAAATGACTCTCAAATTAATCAAAAAGACTATTGACAGGTATAAAAAGGCTTTTGGGCAGAAAGTTAACAATGATAAGAGCTTCTTTATTACATCCCCTCACACCTGTGCTGCAAGAATCAATAAAATTAGAAATGCTACAGGCTATATAGATAAGCCTTTCCCTTTCTCTTATCTGGGATGCTCCATTTATTTTGGGAGGAAGACTAGCAATCTTTTTGAAGGTATGCTCTCTAAAGTGATCAAGAAACTTAATGGATGGAAAGCCAATATGATGTCCTCTGGAGGGAGAATGATTTTGATTACACATGTCTTACAATCCCTCCCCACTTACATCCTATCTGTTATGAACCCTCCTAAAGGAATTACTAAGTTCATGGAGAAACACTTTGTAAACTTCTTCTGGTGTACAACTGAAGGTAAAAACAAATATCATTGGTCTTCATGGAATAACATTTGTCTCCCCAAGGATGAGGGAGGAGCTGGTGTCAGAAAAATGAAAGATATCATAGATACTCTTAGCATTAAAAGATGGTGGAGATTCAGAACTCATCCTTCCCTTTGGGCCAACTTTCTCAAGACTAAATATTGCAAAAGAGCACATTCAGTGAACAAAAAGCCAAATCCCATTGATTCTCATATTTGGAGAAACATGCTCAAAATCAGAGACAAAGTTGAGGAAAACATTAGATGGGAAATACAGAAAGGTAATTGTAGATTTTGATGGGATAACTGAACATGTAAAGGTGTATTGGAAAACATCTTACAAGGTAGTAGGAGATCTTCTAAAGTACAGGTGAAACTTGAAAGACTTCATGAATAATGGAGAATGGAATATTGACAAACTCAACGATGTTCTTCCTGCGCATATTATGGGTAATATTTTTCCACTGGAAATAGGAGACCCAAATGAGGATGACTTCCCTGTTTGGACTATGCCTAATGATGGAAGATTTGCTTCTAAGTCAGCATGGAAATCTACTAGACTCAAGAAACAGAAGAATTTCGTCTTAAACAAAATCTGGCATAAATCTCTCTCTTTTAAAATGTCCTTTATATCTTGGAAAATTTTCAAAAATAGACTAGTATTTGATGATGTTATTTGTAGATTTGGTACTAACATTATTTCCATATGTTCTTGTTGCTCTTCTGCGCAGGTAGAAACAGTTCAACATGTCTTTAATGGTAGTGAAGTTGCCATCTTCATATGGAACAACATAGGAAATGCATTTGGAATCAAACATCAACATGAGCCTATTATTGCTACCTTCAAAATATGGTGGGATACAACGCCCAACAATAAAGTGCACAATCAAATACTTCAGATAGCTCCCACAATCATATGTTGGGAACTTTGGAAACAAAGAAATGCATGCAAATATTGAAAATAGAAGAAGTTTCAGCTAAACTCTATGAGACATCAAGTCATGTGGACATTGAAAACAGCTATCTCCAACATGGTACCTGGTGACTGCACTCAGATGGAATGACTTTTATTATGTGATAAGATTGAGAGATTCAAACCATCTCAGAAATGGATACAAGTTACATGGGAATTTCCTCTACCCGACGCTGTCAAAGTTAATACGGATAGAAGTTTCTGCAATGAAAGTGGTAAGGCATGCATTGGAGGGGTGGTCCGGGACAGTCAAGGGGGCCTCATTACAGCCTTTTCTATTCGTATCAGTTGTGATGATAATACCATGGCAGAGGCTAAAGCAGCAGAGTTTGGAGGAAAAATTGTGTAGCCAGAATGGGTACACTAATTTCTCTATCGAACTGGACTCAAAGATCATAGTGGATATGCTAACGGATGGAAATTCTAACAACATGAAGATAAAAAATGTGATAAACAGAGCCTCCCTCATTATTAAACAAACTCGAGCTACGGTCAGCATTGTTTCAGAGAGGGAAATCAGGTAGAGGATTGTCTTGCTAAATTAGCTACCACCACAAATCAGCGAAGGGTGTATCACTCACTCAAAGAATTGCCTAGCAACGCAAAAGGACTTTTTCTCCTTGATAAATGGCAACTTCCTAGTATAAGAATAAAGTATGAAAAAACTAATTTCTTTGTTAGTTAATTTTGTTCATAGGTCTTAGGAAGGAGGGTGTATATATATGAACCTCTTGCCCTTCTTTTGGGTTGATTGCATCATCATTGTTGTATTTTGTGAGGTCAGGTCTAGCCCCCCTCTTGCGCTTTTTTGAATACAACATAACCTAAATGACTGTCTAGGAAACTTTATATAAAAAAAAACTAAGTATGATGAAGTAATTAAAGGTAGACGTTCCTGGGAAGGAGAATATGAATGACCTAAACCTAATTGAATCCATTGAATTGATTTGATGAAGCATTAAAGTGCTACAACATCAATGTCTAACTTCTAATCTAATTTGAATATTATTTAATTGAATTTTTTTTTTCAAGAACAAAATTGTGACTCAGAATTTATAGGATATTATCGTAATTCAACTTTGAAGGTAGGAGCTTCCTACTTTTAGTATAATATGATTTTATCATTTACCTTGCTTTTTTATATACCGTATCATAATTTTTTTTAAATAATATTGCAAGTTTATTCTTCATATTGCTAGTGTGTGATATCATAAACTACGGCAAACAAACGATATAATCTATCCAAACATTATATTCATCAAACGATACAATACAATACAATACAATACATTATGAAACGATACGTAACAACCATCCAAACAAGCTGTTATCTAAATATTTAAGTTGTACTAAAGACGAGACATTTTTATATACTAAATTATGCCTTCAACATGCTCCCTCACGTGCAACGTGACATCTCGAGTCAAGTATGGTGCCATATTTCCGTGTATGGGTAGTAGTGTTGAGAGATTTGAACTTAGGACGACATATGTCTGGCGCATGCTATGATACACAACGCGAATTACATGATCATTTCGTTTAAAAACTTAAATGGTTAAGAAAGAGGCACATTTTATTTATTTAATAATGCCTTCAACCTCCCATGACAATAGAAAAAGAAAAGCAAAATTGGAAAAGATACGTTGACGTACAACATATATAAAAGAGACTGAAGCAATATAATTATAATATACAACACAAATTAAATAAGCCACACTTATTTTATTTATTATATCGAAATAGCAGAGTACATACGAAGAGTACACTATACAACACCAGTACTCTATTTATTAATTCTTGGGGCATCTTACTGTAAATCTTCCATAATATATAGTCCCATAGAACTATTAATTAATTAACCCATTGTGGGAGTAATTTCAACAATGAGTTTCCAGTTAACAACCACAAAAAATCGACCACAAACATAATTCAATGGTTTAACCATACCAGGGAACAAAAACTGAACTTTGGCTATGGGATTTTCTTTTTCAATTATTTTCTTAGCAGTCTCCGCTGGCTTCCCCACAAGTTCAGGTCATGATTGCTTTCCTATAGTTCAAAATATATAATGAAACAAAAGAAAAAACAATATTACATGACACTATAATAATATTTATAAAAAAGCTATTACAGTCAGACTATAACAGTATCCTTATATAACAATATTTCACTATAAAAGTCAAGTTTTTTCATAATCAAATATCATGTTTTGTTATAATATATATTCTCTATAACAGCAATCCGCTATAAAATTCAAAAATATCCGAAACAAACAACATTGTTATAGAGAGATTTGACTGTATAAATAAACTATAAATGCGTAAACATCATCGAAGTTTAAGATCTCTATGTAATAATTAACACAAAGGCATTTTACATTATTTTATATTCTCCCAAACCCCCCCAAAAATAAGAGAGTTTCCCTAGCTCGTGTTTTATTTTAAAATATTATTAAGAGATTTTACGCTGTACTAACAGATGAAAAAAAAAATTATTTAACAATCAAGTCACTTGTAAAATAAGTACAAGTAAATCTTTATATATAATAAACATTAATAAGAGTCAACCTTCACACTATAAGTATATATAATTTAAATCCTTACTAATAACTTTAAAAAATACAATAGGTTTGAAACTAGGGGATAATATTATTTGTGTTTACATACTATTGGAAAGAGATGAGTTTAATTAATAAGTGTAATATTATCAATGAGGATTCACACAATAAAATTATTTATTGTTGTTATTTGTAACTAAAAGAAGTAGAAAGAGTAGAGAGCAAACCTGGGCAAATAAATGATTGATGAGAGACATCATCATCAAGTGTGTTCACTTGGTTTTCTTTTGCCATTGGAAATCGCAAGACTTCTATTTCATCACTCACTTCGAATACCAGATCTCTCGTGCCGTAAGAGGTTGAAAAACTGTAATTAAAATAAATTATTTCACAAAAATAATTATTCTGTAGAAATGTGCATGAGAAAAGGCTAACGTACGGGATCCAAGAAGCAAGAAAGCAACCACATGAGATAATTTGATCATAGTCTTCCCCTCCATTGCCTTTGCTTTGAAAAATACAAAGAAAGAAAATTCAAATTGTATTGTGTTAAAACTCATCAATTCCAGAGGATATTTATAGTGAGTTAGTACCTCATAATTACGTGAGTTATTTATTCTTTCAACCATCACTTTACAGGGGCTGGGGCGAAAATCTAATTACGGGTTTGGTCGAACTCAACAATTTTTACTTAAACAGTGTATATGGTATTTTTTAAAAACATGTTTGCACCGTACACTTTTTTTTTGTTGTTGGTTGGTAAATACACGTTTTTATCACTATTTAAAGGTTTTGGCCACCACACATTATTGTACCATAAAGATATATACACCGCATTAGAAAATAAAGAAAAAGACAGAAAGAAAAATACTACTTACTTTTAACTATATAGAAAAATAAAAAAGGGATACTACCAAAAGTAAAAGAGTTATGGTCGTAAAAATTGCACGGGGCACCTTATTTGGTCGCCCCCATTTAACCTATACCTGCTTTTTTAAAAACTTTTAATTTGTACTCACTTTTTAAATAACTTCAGTTCCCTTTCCCTCGCTGAGCTGAAGTTCACCAATTAAGCTGAAGTTCGCCAGTTATAAAGACAAAACTTCAGCATACGGGGCTGAAGTTCCCCAGTTACAAAGACGAAACTTCAGCTCTAGAGAACTTCAACTCTAGAGATGAAGTTTTGTCTTTGTAAACTGGGGAACTTCAGCCCCATATGCTGAAGTTTTTGTCTTTATAACTGGGGAACTTCAGCCCCGTATGTTGAATTACTGTTATTTTAAATGCTTATTGCTTTTACTGATATTATATATTGCTAATCATTTTATTGGACCTTAGTGAGTGTCAAGTCGACCTCTCGTCACTACCTCTTCGAGGTTAGGCGAGATCTCACTGGGTACATATTTTTTTATGTACTCATGTTGCACTTTTGTACTTAATTGTACAGGTTCTGAGGCTGGTGCATCTGGTTATCAGACCGGATCTCGATTCTGATCTTAGTTGGACCTCACTTCACAGTGAGCTGCTTCTTCTGACGATCCTCGGCAGCACCATGGAGTTTTGTTTTGCTTATTTTCCGTCTATTTCTTTCAGACAGTGGGATTGTATATTATGTTTTGTATATTCTGTTAGCATGCCCGTAGGACTTGTGACATTAGTTCCTGGCACACACGCAGTTGTTATTTTGATTTGCGGGTCTGTGTATATATATATTGGCTCATCCCTCTTTTTGATTGCTTTTGGTAAAAATGGCTTGATATTTTTTTTCAATTAATGTTTGAACTTAATAAACTTGGCACGTATGGGGATGTTTAACCAATCATGGGAGAAATCCTTAGTTATTTAAGTGTGGGCTTGCCTAACCCCGGTGTTGGGCGTCATCATGACCTGAGTTAGTATTTTGGGTCGTGACAGTTTTTACTCAAAAGGAAGGCATAGTTATCATGAAACTTACTCTCCAGTATCAAAGAAGGATTCATTGAGAATAATCATGGCATTAGTAGCTCCTTTTGATTTAGAGTTACATCAAATGGATGTGAAAACAACTTTCCTGAATGGAGATCTTAAAGAGGAGGTATACATGCGTCAGCCTGAAGGATTTTGTGATAAGGACAAAAGTCACCTTGTTTGCAAGTTGAATAAATCCATTTATGGGATAAAGGAGGCTTCCTGCCAATGGTATATTAAATTTCATAATATTGTTTCTTCATTTGGATTTACAGAGAACATCATTGATCAGTGTATATACCTTAATATAAGTGGGAGCAAATATATTTTTCTAGTCCTATATGTGGATGATATTTTTCTTGCAAGTAGTGATTTGGGATTGTTGCACGAGACTAAACAGTTCCTTATCCTGAATTTTAAGATGAAGGATATGGATGAAGCCTCTTATGTCATTGGCATAGAGATTCACAGAGATAGATCTCAAATATTACTTGGACAGTCTCAAAAGGCCTACATTGAAAGAATTTTGGAAAGATTCGGGATAAAAATTTGTTCACCTATAGCAGCACCAATAATTAAAGGTGACAAATTCTCTTTGAATCAATGTCCACAAAATGCATTGGAAAAGGATAAAATGAAAGACATTCCATATGCTTCGCTTGTTGGGAGCCTTATGTATGCACATGTCTGTACTAGACCTGATATTGCCTTTGTGGTTACGAATGCTTGGCAGATATCAAAGTAACCCTGGTCTTGACCATTGGAAAGCTGGTAAAAGGGTCTTGAGATATTTGCTAGGAACCAAGGATTTTAATCTCACATATAAATACTCTGACTCATTGGAGGTGATTGTATATTCAGACTATGATTTGGGTGGATGCAAAGACACTGGTAAATCCACTTCAGGATACATTTTTCGTCTTGCTGGAGGTGTTGTGTCTTGGAGAAGTGTCAAGCAGATCATTGTTGCAACATCCACAATGGAAGCTGAATTTATAGCATGCTATGAAGCTATATCACAGGCGTTATGGTTGAAAAATATTATTTTCATCCTTAGGATTGTCGATTCCATTTCAAGGCCATTAAGAATATTTTGTGACAATTCACCTGCAGTATTCTTTTCTAAAAATAATAGAAGTGGCAGCCGAAGCAAGCACATCGACATAAAGTACTTGATGGTTAGAGACTATGTGAAGAAGCAAGATGTGAGTTTTGAGCATATTAGTACTACTTTGATGATTGCTGATCCTATGACTAAAGGTCTGTCGGCTAATATTTTCAAGGATCATGTAACCCATATGGGTCTTAGTAGCTCAATTTATCCTTGCTTTATTCTCTAACAGTTTGTCTGGACATTATGTTCATTTTGATATAAATGACAGTGTACACTTTGATTTTTCATTGGATCAATAAAGTTGGACTCTGAATGACTTATATTAATTTCACTCATAAAGTTATTGACACTTTACTAGAATATATTATACATAGTAATACATGGAAGGAATTATTTGTTTAGGAGCATGACCGCCATGATTAATGTAATGATATGTTTTAGTTAAAGTGGTTGTTGCATAACTTTTAGTTGAGTGATAAAGTCTATGGCCATATTATATGTTTATCTCTCATAAAGGATTATCTGATTTTAATATGTGGGCCAAGTGGTAGAATGTTAGAATTTTACCATCTTTTCTAGAGACTTCTAGTGTGGCCCACATATAAGGTAATAAATTATTTACCTTGTCTCCCAAAGGAAATAATATATCAGATAATATTTTATAAGTATGCATATATGGTAATTTCTTTTATAGAAAGAACTACCATATATTAGTAGTCCCTAGGGCAATTATAATTTAAAGGAAGTCCTTAGGGTTAAAATATTTGCCTAAGAGTCACTAACCTACTTATAAATATGCCTGTGACTCCATCAATTTGGCATACTTTGATAGGCACAGGCTAGAAGACTGTCTAGGTTTTCTGCTAAAGGTTTCACAGGCGATTTCCTACAACGCTTGAACAACAATGGCTGAAGGTACGTTCATATTAATATTCCACCGTGTAGGCTCTGTGTGTATGTTTAATTCCTACAATATATACTATCTTGTATTTTTTTTTATGTATAATACGCTTCAATACTTCCTTTTGCTAGTGGGTATATATACTAGCCCCGAATGTAATTGGTAGTTATTGAACTTGTGTCTTTTTTAATTTGATTTTGTAATAGATGCTCTAATATATATGCACAATTAACTACAGACCTGCTTAGGTTTCTATATTGTAACGACTCGACCAGTCGTTTTACTTTCTAGAACCCTGTGACCCTGAATAAGACTTTCCATATTTGCTTATATTGATTTATGACATGCGGGGAGGGTTGGGTCGGGATTTGGAAAAGTTTGGGTTGAAATTGGAACACATGGCTCCTTAAGGTTGGCCTAAAAGGCCAAGTTTGACTTCGGTCAACATTTTGAGTAAAAGACCTCAGAATCGGGATTTTAAGAATTCAATAGGTTCATATGATGATTTCAGACTTGGGCGTATCTTCGGAACGGGTTTTGGATGACACGGGAGCGTTTCGGCGCCAAATAGCGAAATAAGATACTTGAAGTTCTATAATTGAGGTTTGGAACGTGTTTTGATGATATCGAGGTCCAAACGGTATTCCGAGATCGGAAATAGTTCTATAGTGTCATTTAAGACTTGCACGCAAAATTTGGCATCATTCCGAGTAGTATAAGTACGTTTCGCCGCATTGGAAGTAAATTGAAGAACTTGAAGTTCATAAGTTTGAATCAATTGGTTTTAGGGTGTGATTCTTAGTTTTAATGTTGTTTACGGTGTTCCGAGAGTTCGAGCAAGTCTGTTTTATCATTCCAAACTTGTCGGTATGTTCGGGCGGAGCCCCGGGGGCCCCGAGCGTCCATCAGACGAGGCTAGATCTTAGTTGAGAAAGTGTGAAGGAGCTGATGCTCCAGACTTCTATCAAAACCGCACCTGCGGTTGGCTAGCCGCAGGTGCGAGACCGCAGAAGCGGCCCATCAATCGCAGATGCGGCCCAAGGGGATGAGCCCAGGTTCCGCAGATGCGGCCCATGGGGAGGAGCCCAGGTTCCGCAGATGCGGCTCCTCTTCCGCAGAAGCAGTCCCCAGACCGCAGATGCGGCCCCAGCTAGCCCGGCCCAATTCCGCAAAAGCGGACTATCCCTCGCAGAAGCCAGACAGCAGATGCGGCCCCAGCTAGCCCAGCCCAGTTCCGCAAAAGTGAACTATCCCTCGCAGAAGCCAGACCACAGATGCGGTCCCCTAACCGTAGGTGCAAAAATCACGGAAGGTAGTGCCTTCATTTAATACGGGAAATGTGTCATTTTTGACACATTTCATTCATTTCTTAGGCGATTTGGGAGCTTCCAAAGAGGGGATTTCGGCCAAGCATTTGTGAGGTAAGTTATTTCTCCATAATGTTAGTTTAATACATAGATTAGGGGTAGATTACACCATGGAAATTAGTGAAAAATTATGGGTTTAGAGTAAAACCTAGGGTTTTATAAAAAAAAATAGGATTTAACCACGACATTAGTTATGAAATCTAGTAAAAATCATATATTATTGATCCTAAGGTTATGGGTAACAACTTTCTTTAAGAATTTTCGAAATCCGAGCATGCGGGCCCGGGGTGAATTTTAGGAATCTTACAAGTTAGCTTGGGTAATCACTTAAATGATAGAATTGTGAACTTTTTAGCATAGATTGAATTGTTTATGTAAGGTTTGGCTAGTTTCAAGTTGTTGGGCATCAAATTTGGAGGTTTGAGCGCGTTCTCGAATCAGGAAGTAGGCTTGATACGAGGTAAGTCTCCTTTCTAGCCTTGTAAGAGGAAATTGTCCCCATATGTGAAATAATTAATTGTGTGCTACTATTTTTGGGGGCTACGTACGCACGAAGTGACGAGAGTCTGTGCGTAGCTACTAAAATGCTTAAGTCCGGGTAGTCTAGGATCCAAAAGCATGCCTACTTGCCGTACCTGTGAACATTATTGATAAACTTAAAAGGGTTAAATTGTGTCGAACTTGGTGAATATATTTCTAAATTACTAAGCATCACTTTCTTGACTGTTAAAAGAGGAGTTGTCATTTCTTGAATAATTTTCCCCTAATGAAGTCTTGAATTGGTTGTTTGAATGTGTGTATCTATGAGTACCTGCGTCGCATGTATGATTGGCGAGTGGGGTAACTGTTTTATGTATATTTGACTGCGTCGCATGTATGATTCGCGAGCGAAGTAATAAAGTCATCTATGGTTCGCGTCGTTCGACCCTCCGACATTGCACATTTATTATTTCGTTGGATTGGGCCGTACGTCCTCGATATTATATGTGCATGCTATTGCTTGGCATTTTTTCCGTTATTTTAACTGCTTAAATGACTTGGAAAATAAATTTTCAACTGAAATGAGAGAAATTGAAATACATGCATTTATGGAAAGAATTGTCATTTCTTGTCATTCTCTACTATTAAATCTTGGTGTTCATGCTTAGCCTCATTCTTAAATATAATGTTTGACCCTAGTAAGTGTCAAGTCGACCCCTCGTCACTACTTCTTCGAGATTAGACTGGATACCTACTCGGTACATAATGTTTATGTACTCATGCTACGCTTCTGTACTTAATTGTACAGTTTCTGAGGCAGGTGCATCTAGTTATCAGTCTGGAGCGCGTTCTTGATATAGAGGTAGAGATTCCACGGTGAGCTTCTTATCCTGATGCCGTTCAGCAGCACGTTGGAGTCTTTTCATTTGCGTATTCTGTCCATTCTATTTCAGATAGTAGAGTAGATATATTCTTTTGTTTATTCTACTAGGTGCCCATATACTTGTGACACTAGTTCCGGGCAGACACATTGGTGGACTATTCTTTTGGGGGTGTACTTATTTAAATTTGACTTCTTTTGATCGTTGCAATCTAATTTGTCTTTGTTATATGTTATTTTCAAATGCTTAGTGATCTAAGTTAAGATATTGTTGGAAAGGCTTTTAATAAAATAAATGGGACTCACTAGATGAATTGTGTTGGCTTGACTAACATATGTGTTGGGCGCCATCGCGACCTAGAGTAGAATGTGGGTCATGACAACATGGTATCATAGGTCTAGGTTCACGTAGGTCTCACAAGTAATGCGCAAACCTAATAGAGTCTTGCAGATCGGTAAGGAGACGTCTGTATTTATCTTCGGGAGGCTATGGGGTGTTAGGAAATTTCTCTTTATTCATCTTCTATCGTGTAGTTGATGGTATAGTAAATTTCACTCTTCTATTCTCTCACAGATGGTGCGGACGCGTACAGCCGATGTTCCAGGACCGGGAGGAGCCGCACCCCCCATTACTAGAGGCCGAGGCAGAGGCCGGGGAAGGCACCAACCCGAGATAGGGGACGAGGGCGTCTCAGAGCTGCCCCAGTTGCACCACCAAAGGATCCTATCGTTGAGGAGTAGGGCGAGGTTCCCGCAATAGATCCTGCCCCGGTGGATTTCACAACAGCGTCGGGCTTTCAGGAGGTCATGGGTCATATGATGCGGTTCATGGACACTGTGACCCAGGGTGATTTATTTCCAGCGTACTCGGCCACATCTCAGGCAGGAAGGGGAGTACAAACCCCTATTGCCCAGGCCCCGAGACATGCAGCTGCGGTATATCAGACTCTGGGTACACTACCTGCGGGTGGGGCCCAACCAGTTTTAGCAGTATCACCTGAGCCTAGACCAGCTGCGGACGGCGATTCGCATAAGTTATTGGACAGATGGACTAGACTACACCCTCTTGTCTTCGGGGGAGAACATCATGAGGATGCTCAGGATTTCATTGATATGTGCAGGGAAAGACTGCACAACATGAGGATACTAGAGTCTCATGGGGTTGACTTCACTACTTTCTAGCTAGAGGGCAGGGCCCGTAAATGGTGGCAGTCTTATGTTCTTGGCAGACCAGCGGATTCTCCTTCTATCACCTGGGAGCATTTCACTCGGCTATTCCTGGATAGGTATATCCCACCCTCTGAGAGGGAAGAGTTGCGGTACCAGTTTGGGCAGCTTGAGCAGGGTCAGATGTCAGTGTCCGACTATGAGGCGAGGTTTTCTGAGTTGTCTCGTCATACACATATTATACTTCCTACTATGGGGACTCCTTATCAGCTGGTAGTGGAGATTGCTCGCAGGATTGATGGCTATCGTCTGAGGAGTAGAGAGCAGGGGCAGCAGGACAAGAGGGATCGATTTTCTGGGCATTTTAGAGGTGCTCCGGCTAGGGGTAGAGGTCAGTTTGGGAGGGGCCAGACCAGCAGGCCCCCATATTCAGCACCCCCACCACCTCCTCGAGGTGCTCCAGTGAGGCCTTATTTTAGCGCGATGCCAGAGAGTTCTTATCGCCCACCAGCTATTCAAGGTTCCTTTGGCGGGTATTCTGGTCATCAGGGTTCTTCCACTGCTTATTTCAATGTCATGACAGAGAGTTCATATCGTCCTCCAGCCATTCAGGGTTCCTCCAATGGGTATTCAGGCCATCAGGGCCAGTTTTCAGGGCAGCAGTCTATGGTGCCGAGAGGTTGCTATGAGTGCGGAGATCCAAGCCACATGAAGAGGACTTTCCCTAGACTTCGGGGTAGGGCAGTGCAGCAAAGTCATCAGTCTATGATTTCAACACCGGCTGTCCGGCGGCCCAGAGGTAGGGGACAGGTTGGTAGGGGTCGTCCTAGAGGTGGAGGCAAGGCATGGGGAGTTCAGCTAGCTGTTGTTCAGTCAGGTGGAGTCCAGCTAGCCGGCGCTCCAGCAAGATTCTATGCTTTTCCGTCCAGACCAGATGCATTGGCCTCAGATGCAGTTATCACAGGTATTATCTTTGTCTGCGGTAGGGAGGCTTCAGTATTATTTGATACAGGGTCTACCTATTCATATGTATCATCTCTGTTTGCTCATTTTCTGGACATTCCTCTCGAGTCCTTGGGCACTCCTATTTATGTATCCACTCCCGTGGGTGATTTGTGGTTGTGGACTGGATCTATCGATCCTGTGTGGTCACATTCTGTGGGTTCGAGACCAGAGCGGACCTCTTGTTTCTTGATATGACTGATTTTGAGGTCATCCTGGGCATGGACAGGTTATCTCCTTATCACGCCATCCTAGACTTCCATGCTAAGACCGTTACTTTAGCCATGCCTGATTTGTCGAGATTGGAGTAGAGAGGTTCCTCAGTTAGTGCAGCTAGTTGGGTTTTTTTTCCTGAAGGCTCGACGTATGGTCGAGAAGGTTTGTTTGGCTTATCTCACTTATGTGCGGGACACCACCGCAGAGTTCCGATGATTGATTCAGTGCCAGTAGTCCGAGACTTTGCCGATATGGTTCCTTCTGACCTCCCGGGCATGCCGCCAGAGCGTGATATTGATTTCTATATTGATTTGGCTCCAGGAACCCAGTTATATCCATTCCACCGTATCGAAAGAATTGAAAGAATAGCTTGAAGATTTTCTAGCTAAGGGGTTTATCAGATCGAGTGTATCGCCTTGGGGTGCTCCAGTGTTTTCTAAGATTGACTTAAGTTTGGGGTACCATCAGCTGAAGATTCGGGACTCATATGTTCCGAACACTGCCTTTCTTACTAGATATGGCCATTATGAGTTTCTTGTGATGTCCTTTGGTTTGACTAATGCCCCAGAGGCGTTTATGTATTTGATGAACAGGGTGTTCAGGCCTTATTGATTCCTTTGTCATTGTCTTCATTGATGACATATTGATCTACTCACGTAGCGTGGGGGAGCACGAGCAGCATTTGAGAGTAGTGCTTCAGACCTTGTGGGAACGAAGGTTGTATGCCAAGTTCTCCAAGTGTGAGTTTTGGTTAGATTCTGTGGTATTCTTGGGACATGTGGTATCCGGAAAGGGTATCAAGGTGGATCCCAAGAAGATTGAGGCAGTTCAGAGTTGGCCACGGCCTACTTCAGCGACCAAGATCAGGAGTTTCTTAGGATTGGCAGGTTATTATCGTCGGTTTATGGAGGGCTTTTCATCCATTGCAGCCCCTCTGACTGGGTTGACCCAGAAGGGTGCCCCGTTCCGATGGTCCAACGAGTGTGACGCGAGCTTCCAGAAGCTCAAGATAGCTTTGACCACAGCACCAGTTCTAGTGTTGCCTTCCGGCTCGGGGATGTATACAGTTTATTGTGACGCTTCACGCGTTGGCTTGGTATGTGTGTTAATGCATGAGGGACGAGTTATTGCATATGCTTCACGTCACCTAAAGGTTCATGAGAAGAACTACCTCGTGCACGATTTGGAGTTCGCAGCAATTGTTCATGCTCTTAAGATTTGGAGACATTACTTGTAAGGAGTGTCTTATGAGGTTTATACAGACCACCGCAGTTTGAAGCACTTGTTCAAGCAGAGAGATATTAATTTGAAGCAGCGTAGATGGATTGAGTTGCTGAAGGACTATGACATCACTATTCTTTATCATCCGGGCAAGGCGAATATAGTTGCAGATACCTTAAGCAAGAAGGCAGAGAGTATGGGTAGCTTGGCATTAATTTTGGCGGAGGAGAGGCCACTAGATTGGGACATCTAATCCTTGTCTAACAGACTTGCGAGGCTGGACATTTCAGAGCCCAACCGAGTTCTTGAATGTGTTGTCGCCTAGTCTTCATTATTGGGTCAGCTCAAGTTCTGACAGTTAGATGATTTGCATTTGGCATTTCTAAGAGAGACGGTGCTACAGGGTGGTGCCAAGGAGTTTTCTATTGGCGAGGATGGTGTCCTGCAACTTCACGATTGCCTATGTGTTCCTAATGTTGATGGCCTGAGGGAGAGGATTCTAGAGGAGGCACACAGTTCACGGTATTCTATTCATCCAGGTGCTACGAAGATGTATCGTGACCTGAGGCAGCATTATTGGTGGCGGCGGATAAAGAAAGACATAGTGGAGTATGTAGCTAGATGCCTAAATTGCCAGCAGGTTAAGTATGAGCACCAGAGGCAAGGAGGCCAGCTCCAGCAGATGACTATACCTGAGTGAAAATGGGAGCGCATCACTATAGACTTTGTAGTTGGGTTTCCACGGACTTTGTGGAAGTTCGATGCAGTATGGGTTATTGTTGACCAATTGACCAAGTCGACAGACTTCATTCCAGTAGCCACTACTTACACTTCAGAGAGGTTGGCCCAGATCTACATCCGGGAGATAGTTCAGTTGCACGGTGTTCCTGTGTCCACCATCATATCAGATAGAGGTCCTCAGTTCACTTCGCATTTCTGGAGGGTCGTACAGAGTGAGTTGGGCACCCGTGTAGAGCTCAGCACAGCGTTCCACACACAGACCGACGGGCAGTCGGAGCTGACAGTTAGATACTGGAGGACATTCTCAGGGCATGTGTGATTGACTTTGGAGGGTAGTGGGATCAGTTCTTGCCCTTGGCCGAGTTTTCTTACAACAACAGCTATCAGTCCAGCATTGAGATGGATCCATTTGAGGCTTTATATGGTCGGCGATGTAATTCTCCTATCGGGTGGTTTGAGCCTGGCGAGGCTAAGTTATACGGTACTGATTTGGTAAAGGATGCCTTGGAAAAGGTAAAGTTGATTCAGGAGAGGCTTCGCACGGCTCAGTTCAGGCAGAAAAGTTACGCGGATCAGAAGGCACGTGATCTATCATTTATGTTCGGTGAGAAGGTTCTCTTGAAAGTCTCACCGATGAAGGGTATTATGAGGTTCAGGAAAAAGGTCAAGTTGATCCCAAGGTTTATAGGTCCATTTGAGGTGTTGAGGCGAGTTGGGGAGGTTGCCTATGAGCTTGCTCTACCTCCCAGCTTGTCAGGTGTTCATACAATTTTTCACATATCTATGCTCCGGAGGTATCACGCCGACTTATCTCATGTGTTAGACTTCAGTACCATTCAGCTAGACGAGAGGTTGGGCTACATGGAAGATCCTATGACGATTGTTGATAGGCAAGATCGCCAGTTGAGGTCCAAGAGAGTTTCCGTAGTGAAGGTCAAGTGGAGGGGCCAACCAATCGAAGAGGCGACTTGGGATCCCGAGGAGGACATGCGGAGCAGATATCCACACTTCAGCACTCCAGGTATGATTCTAGACCCGTTCGAGGATGAACGTTTGTTTAAGATGTGGAGAACGTAATGACCAGATCGGTCGTTTTACTTTCAAGAACCCCGTTCCTCTGAATAAGACTTCCCATATTTGTTTTTATTGATTTAAGACTTGCGGGGATGGTTGGGTCGGGATTTGGAAGAGTTTGGGTTGAAATTAGAGCACTTGGTTCCTTAAGGTTGGACTAAAAGGCGAAGTTTGACTTCGGTCAACATTTTGAGTAAACGACCTCGGAATCGAGATTTGAAGGTTCCAATAGGTTTGTATGATGATTTCGGGCTTGGGCATATGTTCGGAACGGGTTTTGGATGACCCGGGAGCATTTCGGCGCCAAATAGCAAAATAAGATTCTTGAAGTTCTATAATTGAGGTTTGGAACATGCTTTTATGATATCAAGGTCCAAACGGAATTCTGAGACCGGAAATAGTTTCGTAGTTTCATTTAATACTTGCACACAAAATTTAGCATCATTCCGAGTAGTATAAGTATGTTTCGTCGCATTGGAAGTAAATTGAAGAACTTGAAGTTCATAAGTTTGAATCAGTTGGTTTTAGGGTGTGATTCTTAGTTTTAATGTTGTTTCCGATGTTCCGACAGTTCGATCAAGTCCGTTTTATCATTCCAAACTTGTCGGTATGTTGAGCTTAGTTGAGAAAGTGTGAAGGAGCTGATGCTTCAGGCTTGTTTCAAAATCGGACTTGCGGTTGGCTAGCCGCAGGTGCGAGACTGCAGAAGCGGCCCATCAATCGCAGATGCGACCCAAAGGGAGAAGCCCAGGTTCCGCAGATGCGGCTCCTCTTCCGCAGACGCGATCCCCAGACCGCATATGTGGCCCCAGTTAGACCGAACCAATTCCACAAAAGCGAACTATCCCTCGCAGAAGCGAGACCGCAGATGCGGTCTCCTAACCGCAGGTGCGGAAATCGCTGAAGGCAGTGCCTTCATTTAATAAGAGAAATGTGTCATTTTTGACACATTTCATTCATTTATTAGGCGATTTGGGAGCTTCCAAAGAGAGAATTTCGGCCAAGAATTTGTGAGGTAAGTTATTTCTACATAATGTTAGTTTAATACATAGATTAGGGGTAGATTACACCATAGAAATTGGTGAAAAATTGTGGGTTTAGAGTAAAACTTAGGATTTTGATAAAAATAGGATTTAACCATGACATTAGTTATGGAATCTAGTAAAAATCATATATTATTGATCCTAAGGTTATGGGTAACAACTTTCTTTAAGAATTTTCGAAATCCGAGCATGCGGGCCCTGGGGTGAATTTTAGGAATCTTACAATTAGCTTGGGTAACCACTTAAATGATGGAATTATGAACTTTTGAGAATATATTGAATTGTTTATATAATGTTTGGCTAATTTCAAGTTGTTGGGCATCAAATTTGGAGGTTTGAGCGCGTTCTCGAATCAGGAAGTACGCTTGATACGAGGTAAGTCTCCTTTTTAACCTTGTAAGAGGAAATTGTCTCCATCGGTGAAATAATTAATTGTGTGCTACTATTTGTGGGAGCTACATACGCACGAAGTGACGAGAGTCCGTGTGTAGCTACTAAAATGCTTAAGTTCGGGTAGTCTAGGATTCAAAAGCATGCCTAGTTGTCATACCTGTGAACGTTATTGATAAACTTAAAAGGGTTAAATCGTGTCGAACTTGGTGAATATATTTATAAATTACTAAGAATCACTTTCTTGACTGTTAAAAGAGGAGTTGTCATTTCTTGAATAATTTTCCCCTATTGAAGTCTTGAATTGGCTGTTTGAATGTGTGTATCTATAAGTACCTGCGTCACATGTATGATTCGCGAGTGGAGTAACTCTTTTATTTATATTTGACCGCGTCGCATGTATGATTCAAGAGCGGGGTAATAGATGCATCTATGGTTCGTGCCGTTCGCGTCGTTCGACCCTCCGGCAGTGCACATTTATTATTTCGTTGGATCGGGTCGTACGTCCTCGGTATTATATGTGCATGCTATTGCTTGGCATTTTTTTTGCGTTATTTTAACTGCTTAATTTCCTTGGAAAATAAATTGTCAACTGAAATGATAGAAATTGAAATACATGCATTTATGGAAAGAATTGTCATTTCTTGTCATTCTCTACTATTAAATCTTGATGTTCATGCTTAGCCTCATTCTTAAATATAATATTTGACCCTAATAAGTGTCAAATCGACCCCTCGTCACTACTTTTGCGAGATTAGACTGGATACTTACGGGGTACATAATGTTTATGTACTCATGCTAGGCTTTTGTACTTAATTATACATGTTCTGAGGCAAGTGCATCTGGTTATCAGTCTGGAGTGCGTTCTTGATATAGAGGCAGAGATTCCACGGTGAGCTGCTTATCCTGATGTCGTTCAGCAGCGCGTTGGAGTCTTTTCTTTTGCTTATTCTGTCCATTCTATTTCAGGCAGTAGAGTAGATGTATTATTTTGTTTATTCTACTAGATGCCCATATACTTGTGACACTAGTTCCGGGCACACACGTTGGTGGACTATTCTTTTGGTGTACTTATTTAAATCTGACTTCTTTTGATCGTTGCAATCTAATTTGCCCTTTTCATTTGCTATTTTCAAATGCTTAGTTAGTTAAGTTAAGATATTGTTGGGAAAGCTTTCAATAAATTAAATGGGACTCAGTAGATGAATTGTGTTGACTTGCTTAACATCGGTGTTGGGCGCCATCGCGACCTAGAGTAGAATTTGGGTCGTGACATATATTGTTGTGAAAGTTACTGCATGTGTTTTTAGATTTGTTGTTTTTCCTAATTGAGTAGAGCTTATATTCTATTCAAGTTGTTAGGGAGGGTGTTTTAGTAGTTTAGATTGGATATGAAAATTTAGTTTGAATTTTCGATTTTCGAACTGAAGAAATGACAACCCAAATCCAATTCAAATAAACTCGGATTGGAATGGATTTTTTAAGTTTAATTTCGGATTAATTGGTTTGGATATTTTGGACTTTCAGTTTTGAGTAAGTTGAGATCGATTTTCTTCCTTTTACAAAAATAAATATCCAAATGAAGTACTCTTGTTAACTTACCCGAAAAGTTCCTCATTCTCACTGCAATCATCCAAATAAAATATTCAAATAATGGAATTATTATCGGAGAAATGCAATAGATCTAGACATTAATACGGCAGATAAGAAGTAGCAATAGCAAAATCTTGTCCAAATAAAAAGTATTTTGACAGTAACTTAGTAATTAGTATCGAATATATGAGATAATATCGAATAGATAGGTATTCAACTTATTATTATTGGCATATGGATAATGGAATAAATATAAAGTATAAAAATTTTGGGTTTTCAGATATCCAAAAATCTGAAGTACCAAATCCAATATCTAATCCGAAATCCAAATTGTAAATTTAAATCCAAAATAGAACCCGTAATTCAAATATCCAAACCAAAATCTAAAAAATTCAGATTTCGATTTAAATTTCGGATTTGCCCAAACTTTACCACCCCTACAAGTCGTGTATGCAAGTTAATACGAAGTACTGACGGAAATTATGAGACCACTGGATAATTTTGAGCATAAAATTCAATAAATTAGACAGTAGTCTTTAAGGACAAGACTCAAACAAAACCATAAAAGAGAAATTTATAAGTCGAAAGTTTTTTATATACACATCTATCACTCAACTATAATGTTTACACCAAACTAAATGCAAGACACGTTTTTTTTATTCAAGTATTTATCACTTAACTTTAAATGATATGTATTCTTGCTTTATTTTTTAGCTGCTACGTAAGGTAGTTTTTATGGTTTGATATAAACATGCATGTAATTACAATCTGCCAAAGGCTGAATTTGATTCTATTGAATTATAAATATGCATCAACTCTGTTAATTACACTAACTCGTGTAAAGGAGATTTGTAGAGAAAGATAACAATTAAATGAGAAAGAAAATAGTTATAGTTAAAGTATTAGTTAGTTGGTTAAGTTAGGTATAACCTCTCCTCTTAAAGTTAGTTAAGATAGTTAATGTATACTTAGTAGATGAATTAGTTTCTTAGCTAGTATCTATATATATATTCTACCATTCACATTGATAAGTACAGATTAAAAAAGTAATACACACATATCTCTCTCTCATTAACTCTATTTACTTTTCTTCTGCAGTCTAGAATCTTCCGCCTTCTTCTTCTTCTCCTCTTCTCTTCTCCTCTTCTCTTCTCTTCTTCTGCGTGTCTGTATCTTGTTCTTCATCTAAACTTGAGCATTAACTCAAGAATAACTTCATGGTATCAGAGCTGGGTTAAGCCAAGCTTTAATTCATTGATTTGTCATCTTGGTTCTTTAAGAACAAAATCAGAAGTCGAGTCAAGAAAAAATTAAAAGATTCAATTCTTGAAATTCTGAAGTGAAACATGGCTGAAAATGGAAATCAAGCAGCTCCCACAGTGATTCCAACTACAACAACGACTCAAACAGGGCTGCATGTGATTGATTACAATCATCCACTCTTCTTGAGCCCCTCAGATGTGAGTGGTATACAAATCATCTCATTCCAACTTACAGGAATCGAAAACTACTCCTTGTGGTTTAGATCTATGAGGATGGCCTTGTTAGGGAGAAACAAATTGGGTCTTGTTGATGGAACATGTGTCAAAGAGAATTTTCCAGAAAGTCTATGGAATCACTGGGAGAGGGTAAATGCAGTAGTTCTTTCTTGGTTGATGAACTCAATGAGTAGTGGTCTATTAGGAGGAATAATGTATGCTTCAAGTGCTCAAGCTGTCTGGAATGATTTACAAGAAAGATTTGACAAAGTTGATGGGTCAAGGTCATATAATTTACACAAGGAAATTGCTACTCTTAGTCAGGGGACAGCATCTGTGTCTGCCTACTTCTCAAAATTAAAAGATTTTTGGGAGGAGTTTGAAGCATTAGTCCCAGCACCCGGGTGTGATTGTCCCAAAGCAAGAGATTTTGTGATTCATTTACAAAAGCTGAAGCTATTTCAATTTTTAATGGGTTTAAATGGCTCATATAGTCAGGCTAGGAGTCAAATTCTTTTAATGAGTCCTATGCCATCCGTCAATCAAGCATATGCAATGGTGGTCAGTGATGAGAGTCAAAAGACAATAGCCAATAGTGTTGGATTATTGGGAGCAAATCCTACTGTTGGGACTAATCAATTTGATGTAGCTATGCATATTTTTTCCATCTAACGATAATTTTGTTGATATACGATTTTAAGGTAATCGAATTTAATAATTAAACATAAAAATTAATATTATTGTCCAATTTAATTTTAAATTGTTGAAATACTATTTTAAATTCAAAAAAGATATAGAAATTTAATAGATCTTAATATATGAATATGGAAGAACAAAGAGATTGACACATTTTAATAGTACTCGTAAAGAAAAGTGATAAAACAGCTAGCCTATTTAAAGTACATAAAAATGGATACACTTTATAGTTCTATTAAATATTACATCCAATGAAAGGATCACAAATATTTTTAGATATTATTTTTAAAGAAAACTATATATAAAGTGGTAAAAGTATACATAAAAATTATATACTTATATGTCAGTTTGATTCGAAATTTTTTACTCAACACTAAACCAAATCAAATCAAACCTAAGCGGGTCCGATTCGATTTTTTGAACGCCCCTAACTAGAACCATATCGTGTCATCTATCCTTAAACCCTATCCCAAACACGGGCTGTTGTAAAGCATTAATTAAACTTCCTATTTCCATCAAAGAAGAAGAAGAAGAAGAAGTCAGTTCAATTAGACTCTAGGGAAAAATTATTTTCGTCATATAATACGTTGAATGAATATTCATCATAAATTATACAAACCCAAAATTCGACGCATAATATTGACGTATGATGGACGACTAAAAATTAATATAAACTACTTTAGAATAAGTATATCTGATTGTTTAATTCAGCAAGATTATTGGATATGCAATTAATGCCTTGCATCGAGAAGACAATCAAATAAATTGTGTTAATATATTAAGTAAGTAAAAGACTTCAGTGTCCACATGAAAAAGATGACGTACGTAGCTGATGATGTCACAAAAAAGAAAGCCTTGACGAATTTTAATGGATATCACACAATAAACAAATACTATATGAACATACAGTAAGCAAATCTATTATTAAACAAGACAACTCCGAATTTATCGAGAAAACCAACTACTTAAATCAAAAAATATTTTATCCGCATTAAAATTCGACATAGACTAGCAGTAGATATATAAAAGCTGATAGAAAGCCAAGAAGGTCGTGCCACTTATTACATCAAATAAGTTATATATTGCGCAAAACTCGGTGAAAAAAACTTTCCAGTAAATTATGTACGACTTTTATTTGGATTATCAGTAATACTTATAGTAATACAGTCAAACCTCTCTATAACAGTTTTGTTTGTTCCGATATTCTTTGGCTGCTATAATGAGGTGTTGTTATAAAGTACATAAATTAAAAAATAACATAAAAATCGATTCCGGAAAAACTTGGCTTTTATAGTGAATGGTTATTATATAAAGATGTTGTTATAGAGAGGTCTACCTGTATATAGTTACTCACGATTCATCTCATTGTATTGTATAAATACGATAATAATGTATAAACTTTAAAAATAATCCTTGTATGTGCATGCCGCTTTTCTAATCTTCCACATTGACTGCTCTTCAGGGTCGACTCAATGAAACCGGAGGCCTAAAGCCAAAACTAAAGAAGGTGTGAGGAAATGGCATTAGTAATGTTGAATAAATTAAGATTGGAAGCCGTTAACATAAAGAAATGAAGATCAAAGATGAAAGAATTCATTAGATGAAAGGAAGAAGGAGAAAAGGAGAGAATATGAAGAGTGGATGAAATTGAATTGGAGCAGGATTTTTCATTCAAAGATTAGATTTTGTCTATGAATCTATACATCTATATATAGGAGTAGATTATCTTCTACTCCTCTAAGAATAAGCTCTTCCACAAGTCATAACTAACTTAACTAATCTCGTAACTAACTTAACTAACTTGTAACTAACTTAACTAACTTCTTGAACCGATGAGCTGAGAAGCTTCGCCTGCCCGTTTCCCTTCTCTTTCTTTGGCATTATCTTCAATACTCCCCCTCAAGCTAGGTGGTGTAAAGATATTAAGTAATCCTAGCTTGGACCTTAAATGAAGGTGTTGATCTTTGTTTAGCCCCTTTGTAAGAATGTCAGCAGGATGTTTGTTAGTATTAATATACTCAACCCTCACAAGTCCCTGTTGTATCTTCTCTTTTATAAAATGGCAGTCTATCTCAATATATTTTGTTCTTTCGTGGAATACTAGATTACCTTTGATGTCATTGTAAATAGTTGCTGGGAGTTCAAACTCGAGACCAATTTCCTTGAGCATTCCTAATAGCCATGTCAATTCTGCCACTGCTGAAGCCATACTTCTGTACTCACATTCGGCAGAGCTTCTTGAGATTGTAGTCTTTTTCTTTGATTTCCATGACACTGTTGAATCTCCAATCTTTACTAGAAAACATGTGATAGACTTTCTTGTTTGAGGACATGCTGCCCAATCAGCATCACAAAATGCTGTGATTTTATCCTGTGGTTTACTTGACAAAAGCACACCTAGGTCAGGCTCATTTTTATGTATTTAACTATTCTTTGAGTTGCTTCCATGTGCGACCTTCTTGATTGTTGCAAGAATTGACTTAAGTTCTGAAAATTGAAGGCTATGTCTGACCTTGTGACTGTGAGGTATAATAACTTTCCAATAAGTCTTTGATATGGTCCTCGATCAATTAGAACTTCATCTTACGTGAGTGAGGCAGATGAGAAGTGTTCATCATATTCCCTTGTTATAAGTTTCAGGTTGTTGTCCATAGGTGTACATGTTGGTTTTGCAGCTGAGAGTCCAAGTTCAGACATTAACTCTAATGCATATTTTCTTTGATGTATTAGAATTCCTTTATCTGACCTTGCAAACTCAATCCCTAGAAAGTATTTTTGTTTTCCCAAGTCTTTCATCTTAAATGCTTTCTGTAATGCACTCTTGGTGTCTTCTATAAGATCCAACCTATCACCTGTTATTAACATGTCATCAACATAGATTAGAACCACAGTAGTGCCTTTGTCTGTCCTCTTGATGAATATGGGATCAAATAGTCTCTGGATAAACTGAAATCTCAAGAAAGCTTCTGTCAATTTTGCATTCCACTGTCTTGGCGCCTGTTTTAATCTATTGAGGGATTTTATGAGTCTACATACTTTAGTCTCCCCCTAACTCTGAAATCCCTGTGGTAATTCCATGTATATTTCATCAGTAAGATCTCCTTGTAAGAAGGCATTATACACATCCATTTGGTGTATATGCCAACCTCTTGAAGCTGCTACAGATAGGATTGATCTAACGGTCATCATATTGACTACAGGAGAGAATGTCTCCTGGTAGTCTATGGCTTCTTGTTGACTATAGCCTTTTTCCATAAGTCTTGCCTTAAGTCTGTCTATTTCGCATGTTGCTTTATACTTAATCTTGTATATCCATTTGCAACCAATTGGTTTCTTCCCTTTTGGCTGACTTACAATCTCCCATGTGTTGTTATCTTGTAATGCATTGATCTCTGATTGCATTGCTTCAATCCGGTTTGGATCTTGAGTTGCTTCAGCATAGGACTGAGGTTTTGTAACAGATGAGAAGACTGATAGAAAAAGCATTGTATTTTGGTGAGATTTTTTCATATTAAATGAAGTCTGAAATTGGATAAGTGGTAATGTTATGTAAGCTAAGAGATATGAAATCTTTTCTCCATATAGGTGGCTTTGAAGTTCTTGTTGATTTCCTAGTAGGTTCAGCTCTTGGTTTTGATCTCGGCATAGGTTGAATACGCAATGATTGAGTTGTTGGTGCTACATTGGGTTGTATTGGAGGTTGTGTGTTTATGATGGATTGTATATCTGGATTGATTTGAGCTGGAAGAGATAATGAACGGATAGGTGATGATTGTTGTGTTGTCTCATTATTTCCATTCATTCTCCTGTCGGAACACTCTTGTAGCTCCAGAATTGATAAATTGTGTTCATCTGCTGAAGTCATCTCAGTCATAGTGTTGGTGAATATTGGAATTTCCGTAGTACTCCACTTGAGAGGAAAATCATCTTCCCTGAAACTAATATCCCTGCTGACAAGAAACATTTGTTATTGAGATCATATAATGTATAACCTTTTTGTACTTCTGAATATCCCATCAGTACAGTAGTCCTTGTCCTTGATTGGAGTTTATCAGTTTCAGCAAGGTTCCTAGCATTTGTTACTCTTAGGTGATTAAGTGAAGGTTTCATGTTGTACATCTTTTCATATGGAGATACTTTAACTATAGATGAAGTCAATCTATTAATCAAATATACAGCAGTTTGAACATAATGTCCCCAAAATTTTAGAGGAATGTTTGCCTGAAACCTGACTGCTCTTGTTATTTCTAAAATATGTCTATGTTTTCTTTCTGCTATGCCATTTTGCTGAGGTGTATAGGCACATGACCTTTGATGTATTATACCAAATTGTTTGAATATATTGTTACATACATCATTTAGGAATTCAATACCATTGTGAGATCTAATGACTTTGATGATGACATTAAACTGAGCTTGAACATACCTTAGGAAGAATGGGATAACAGTGTTGGCATCTGACTTAAGTTTTAACAGATAAACCTATGTCATTGTAGTGTTATCATGGCTAGAAAACATTTGTTTCCATCATAGGTTTGAACTTTGTAAGGACCCCAAACATCCATATGTACAAGATCAAATTTAGCAGAACTTTTACTTAAGTTGGTAGGAAAAAGGTAGTCTACATTGTTTAGCACATGGACATATACTACACTTATTAATAGTTTCTACGATAACCTGATTGTTAGCAGGTATAATTATTTTAAGGTAGTACTTGATACATGGCCAAATCTCATATGCCACGGTTTTATTTCATCTTTACTAATAGCAGTAACTTGATGCACTTTTAGACTGGTTTCTCCATATTTTCCTGTAGACTTGTTTAATAGCATATATAGGCCTTCAGTTTCCTTACTAATCTCCTTCACCTTGCCACTGCAAAGATCCTAAAACACACAAAAGTTAGGATAAAAGGCAGCTAAACAGTTCAACTGTTTTGTTGCCTGTGAGACTGACATAAGGTTATACTTGAGGTGAGGTAGCAGAAATACATTAGTTAGAGTACTGTTATTGGAAATTGTACTAGGACCAATGTGAATTACTTGTGATACATCACCATTAGGTAATTGCTCATTATTTGAATTTGTGATTTTTAATAATGATGCTTTGTTTAGCATTCTTATATCAGAGACCGTATGGTTTGTGGCATCAGTGTCAATAATCCAATCTCTAAGGATTTTTGACACTTGCATTGCCTTACTGTTGCTAATGCCTGCTTCGTTACCTGTTACATTCATTAAGGAAGCAGTATGGAAATTTGTACTTTGCTGCTGACTTTGATTAAGTAGTTGCACAATCTGTTCATATTGCGACTGAGTGAAAGCACATGCTCCAGTCTGGATCATTGGTCCTGGGAGCTGATTCATTTGAGTCATTCATGCAGGTGTGTATGTATAGTATAGTTTTTTGGCTTTGTTTTTCCCTTGATTATCATGTTGTGTAAACTGATCACTAACTACTTCTAAGAACACATTTTAGGAAGCAGATGAACCACATGGTTCTCCCTTTATTTTGAATTTGGATTCTTGAGGATAACCTTTCAGTGTGTAATAGTTTTCTCTAGTGTGATTCCTCATCTTGCAGTGATCACAATACAAATTATTAGTTTTCCTAAACTTCTGACCCTAATATCCTGTCTTTGAGTACATAGCAGTAGGATCAACAGTAGGCATGGTACCCAATAGACCAACAGAACTTGAGATTGTTCCCACATCCTTTTGTGACTCATCACTAATTATCATAGCATAGGCTTGGCTTACTGAGGGTAGTGGTGTCATCAGGAGTATCTGACTTCTGACTTGTAGATAGTTATCATTTAGCCCCATTAGAAACTAATATAACTTCTGTCTTTGAATATATGCCACAAACTCCCTTGATTTATCACGTTTGCAGCCCGGTAGTGGCACAAGAGCCTCTAACTCGACCCAAAGTTCCTTCAGTTTTGTGAACTAAGTAGCCACAGAGGTTGTTCCTTGAGTTAGTCTTACTATTTCTTGATATAGACAAAATGATATAGATCTATTCACCTTGTTGAATCTTTCTTTCAGATCTTCCCAAACATCTTCAACATTATTTGCATACGCCATTCCTCCCAAGAAATTACTAGATACAGTGTTTATTATCCAAGATTGAACTATGGAATTACGCATCTCCCACTGGTACCATAATTCTTCTCTAAAATTTTCTTTCTTCCAATAACCATCAACAAATCCCAACTTATTTCTTCCTAGCAGAGCTATTCTCATATATTTTCTCTATAACGAGTAATTCTCAGAACCAGTCAGTTGAAGGGAGATGAGAGAAATGTCACTTACATCGTTTGAGTTTAGATATAGAGGATGATTATGATCCATGACTGGTATTACCCCAGGTGCAGATGAAGTTCCACTTGCATCAACTTGAACACCAGTTGGTACTGCAACATCTGTTGCTCCCAGATTCTCAGAGTTGTTTATTGTCATATCTTCAGATGATTGCAGTTAACCAATAATAAATTTGTTTCAATACAGAAAAAACTTGTTATCAGAATTATTTAAAATTCGAAGAGAAATTTTTGACAGAAAGAATAAGAGAGATTGACAGAAAGAACAAGAACTTTGATTCGTGGAAGTGATTGAATTCTACTGCTCTGATACCATGAAGAAATTAAGATTGGAAACAGTTAACATGAAGAAATGAAGATCAAATATAGAAGAATTCATTAAGTGAAAGGAAGAAGGAGAAGAGGAGAGAATATGAAGAGCGGATGTAATTAAATTGGAGCAAAAATTTTCATTTAAAGATTAAATTTTCTGTATGAATCTATACATCTATATATAGGAGCATATTATCTTCTACTCCTCTAAGACTAAGCTCTTCCACAAATCATAACTAACTTAACTAATCCCGTAAGTAACTTAACTAACTTGTAACTAACTTAACTATCTTGTAACTAACTTAGCTAACTTCTTGAACCTATGAGCTGAGCAGCTTCGCTCGCCTGTTTCCCTTCTCCTTCTTTGGCATTACCTTCAATAAATTTGATAACGGTTGGACAAATTAGACATGATTAATTTAGATAACCAAGAAAAAATTGTACGATCTTAACAAATTTTCTTTCAAGTTTTAAGTTCTCTTTTAAATATTCTACAGTGTAATATTATCTAATATTTTAAAATTTTGAGTTAAATTTATTTAAATATTCATATCTACTAATAAAATATTTTATAAGTAGAACCAATGTAGTGTATTAAAATAAAATGTTAATGTCTGGTTAACTTAAAAAATTCTTACTAATATAAATAATTATAATTAATAAAAAAAAGTTTAGGGGAGTCTTTGACTCTTACGGGCCTAAAGCAGAAGCTTTAGTGGCCTTACCCTAGAGCCACCCATGTTGCTCTTGTAGAAGTTCCCAAAACACATAATTTGGAGAAAAACAAATTAAAACATATTGCTTTGAGCGCTTAGCCAATTGAGAAAGATTTCATCACTAAACTATCATACGTATATATGCTATATATTATTCTGCCTCACTTTATATAACATTATTTTTTTGTTTTGAGCATATTATAAGCTTAATTTATTAGTATCAGTTTTACTAACAATATTATTCTAAATACTTTCAATACTGATATTTATCCACCCACTTAAAGTTCTGAAACAACTCATTATATCCTATTAGATTTTCTAAAGCAATTGCAGGGAGAAAGATAACAAAACTAAATTCTTTAAGCATGCAATTCTCAAACTTGATCTATAAACACATGCATATAACAACAACAAAAAATATAATGTTTAAACATCATGCATGTAGGTTAAATTTTAAAAAATATATAAAAATAGCAGAAAGATTAATTACCTGATTTGGTGGGTGGGCCTAGGCTTACGGTGAAGCCGGCAGAATAGTACATTACGCATCATGTTGGGTGTATCTGGGTTAAGGGAGTACTCCTTTAAAATCCATTCGTAGTTTTTGTCTTCGGGCATATGTAGGAAATGCACAAGATTCTTGAACACGAAAGTTCTTTTCATACCTATGTTGCCAATGTAAACATCCTTCCCCTTCTAATCCATTTACCATTACCCCACTTGTTTTTTCATTCCTACTGCTCTCGGTGGGGGTAAATTTGTCATAATATAATGTATATCCGGCAACGATGGGTCTCAACTAAAAGTTTCAAAGCCTTGTCATGGATTCTGATCCCCATACATATTAAGAAAAGATATTACATTCAACGATGGGAACAACGAATTGCAAACGTAATCTTGTAAGAAGTCAAGCATTTCTTCATCTGTGGGAATAAATTTCCAGCCTCTACTATCACCTGATATCTAATTAATTGGTTGAAAGAAAGAGAGAAAAAGAATAGCATAATGAAAATTAAGAGATTCTTTTAAACTGAGTTGAGAGAATGACTGTTTTCTCTCTCTCTAGGTCTCTTTCTCTTCTTATATATTATATATATAGGTCGCTTAATTTGTTAGGAAAGGGTTACTTTTTTTCTCGCTCCTCGGTTTGATGTAGATACCTTTCTTGGTTTTCTTTTTTCTTTGGTCCACTGGTAAATTCAACCAGAATTTATTAATTTTATCCCATATGTACGTTTCTAATTCAGTAGCTAGTGTAGACACTAGATATCTTTCTTTTTTTTCTTTTTGGTATATTCAACCAAGTTGTTAATTTTATCCGATATGCTTTGAATTTTGCATGCAACCAATTAGAAGTAGGGGTGTACAAACCCAAAAAGAAAATCAAATCGATAAAAAAACCCGACTAGTTTTGGTTTTGGTATTGAGTAAAAACACTCGAACCAAACCGACATATAAATGTATAATTTTTATATATACCCTTAAGACATTAATAGAATTATTTTAAAAATATGTATAGAAATATTTGAGATCCTCTCATGGGATATAATATTTAATAGAACTTGTAAACGGCACCCAATTTTACTGATTAATCGGGACCAAGGTGATGGATCGAAGATCGATCCTGTAATAGATCAGATCAAGGCACGAGGATGAGATACCGAGTTCGAGATTTGAGGTATTTGTCGATATCGAGACCAAATGAGAGAGACATCGAGCAAGACCGAAGGTAGCATAATAACATAAAGGCGAGATATCTGTGTCTGGTCGAAGATCGTGGCATAAATCTCGGAACGGATCGAATCAAGAATGGTTGTTTAACTAATCATGGGATTCCCTTCTGTAATTAGAACTGTACCATAAGTAAAATTCTTTTACTATATAAATGGGAGTTCTAATTATTTGTAAGACACATTATTCACACATATCAAAGCAATATAACACTCTTTCTCTCTCTCTCTCTCTCTCTCTCTCTCTCTCTCTCTCTCTCTCTCGCTTATACTCTCTTGTTCATTAGTTTACTTTCTGCTTCATTACTTTAGCATCAATCAGTTCGAGGGCACTCTAGATCGAGGGCTGAATTGCATTCTAACACTAGTTTGCTCTACTTTACTGTCAATTTCTTTTATTTATCTATAACGATTTGACCGGTCATTTTAAGAAATTAAGCTCCTTCGGTGGAATAAGGTATTGAACAGCTTCACTTTGTGTATATCAACCTGCGTGCATGGTTGGATTCAGTTACCGGATAATCCGGAGTCGAATTGGAAGGAAAATTTCTATTTTTGAAGCTTAAGAGATGGAAGTTGACCGGAGGTTTGACTTTTGAGTAAATGGCCTCGGAATGAGTTTTGGATGATGCCAACCGCTTTGTATGATGATTTTGGACTTAGGCGCGTGTCCGGAATTGATTTTGGAGGTCCGTAGAATAATTTGAGAAAATTCGGCGGAATTTAGAATTTTGGCGATTTCGCCCGATAAGTGAAAATTTGATATCGGGCTCGGAATGGGATTCTGAAAGTGGTTGTAGGTCCGTAGTATCATTTGTGACATGTGTATCAAATTTCACGTCATTCGGACTAGTTTTGATGTGTTTCGGCATCGGCTGTAGATTTTGGAAATTTTATAGTTCATAGGCTTGAATCCATGCATAATTGGCGATTTTGATGTTTATTGAAGTGGTTGGAAGGCTCGACTAAGTTCGTATGGAGTGATAGTATTGGTTGGTATGTTTGGTGGAGGTTCCAGGGGCCTCGGGTGTGTTTCGGGTGGTTAACGGATTTGTTTTGGGAATTTAGAGTGCTGACTTGCTAGTCTTTGGAGTTCTGGTGTTTTTCCGCACCTGCGGATGGGTAGGCGCGGGTGCGAGGTTTTGGTCGCACCTGAGAGCCCGCAGGTGCGTGACCTTGAGCGTAGATGCGAAGATGTGGGATTTAGTGATTTCTGCAGGTGTGGCTGGTTGGACCGAAAATGCGGAATGCGCAGGTGCGAGAAATATCCGCAGGTGCGAGGATTGCTGGGCAGAAAAGGGGACAAAATCGAGGGTTGTTCATTTTTACTCCATTTTTTATTTTGAGCTCAGGAGAAGGCGATTCTTTGGCGGATTTTCATAGGAATCTTGTGGGTAACGATTTCTTATTCGAATTTGGTTTTATTTCATTAATCTATTGTGGTTTTCCTCATTCTATCAAGGAAATTGAGAGTAAAATTTTGGAAATAGGGGAAAAAGTTCCCAATTGAAAATCCGAGATTTGAGTGAGATTTTGACGTCGGTTTTTGATGATTTTTGTTCGAGTATTCTCATAATAGAGCGGATGTTCATAATTTGTAAATTTTACCTGATTCCGAGATGTGGGCCCGGGTTACTTTTTGGGAAATTTTCCTAATTTCGCGTCTTAGCTTCGAATTTATTATTTAAACTAGTTGCTTGTCGTATTATTTACACGATGCTATTGATTTCATTAGATTTGGGCCATTGGGAGCCGGATACCCGTGGCAAGAACGTGATTTCAAGTTTGATTTGAGTGGTTGAGGTAAGTATCTTGCCTAACCTTGTGTGGGGGAACTTCCCCATAGGATTTGAGTCTGCTATGTTGATTGTAGTCTATGTATGCGAGGTGAAGAGTGGATGCTCGGACTTGTTTGTGGAAAGTTGACCCTTTAAGAATCTTAGGTCCTTATATTCGCGGAGTACGAATTGTCCTTAGCATGATTGAATTTCCTAATTTCTAGTGTCATCCTTATTTTCTTAAATGTGGAAGTTCTTACTTTCGGATTTACTCCTAATTGACTTATCTGAAGATTTTATTTCCTTTACTGTCATGCTATTTCTTCTTAACTGCGTATCTCAAATTTGCAATTATCTTCATCTCAACCTATAAGTTTGGTCTAAAATAAAGTTATGATTATTCTCTGCTGCTTGTCCTTTGGTGGAAATTGTTGAATATTCTCGTAACTGCTCATACTACTCATCTGCACATTGTTTTGTGCAGATTCCAAGTTTTTTCATAGTCGACCGATTGATTGGCAGTAACGCGGTTGCTATTGTGGAGACTCAAGGTAAAACCGCTTCAGCGTTTGCGGTTTCGGAGTCACCATCTCATATTTTTGTTTGCACTGTTGTACCTATTTTTGAACAGTGGTATTTTTAGGAGTTTTAGTGTAAATTCTTAAAATCTTATGACTTGTACTTCCGGATTTTGGGAATATACAATGTGTACAGGATCACTTGCTTAAGAAAAATATTATATTGTATTCATTCTTGTTGATTATTCCATGAATATTAGGCTTACCTAGTCCTTAGGACTACGTGTCATCACGATACCCAATGGACGGAGATTTGGGTCGTGACAAGTTGGTATCAGAGCCCTAGGTTCATAGGTGCTACGAGTCATAAGCGAGTTTAGTAGAGTCTTGCGGATCGGTACGGAGACATCTGTACTTATCTTCGAGAGGCTACGGAACTATTAGGACAATTTCACTTCCTCCATTCCTATCGTGCGAGCTTATTGATCTTGAAGTTTGAAATTATCGTTCCATTCTCTCACTGATGGTGAAGACACGAGCGGCGGTTCCTGATGGTGTTACCCCGAAGCAAATGTCGCAAGAGTCAGAGACAGAGGCCAAAGAGGAAGCACGTGCCGCAAGTTAATATGCCTACCAGAGCAGCCGTTGAGGAGTCGTCAGCAGTTCTAGTTGGGGGACATGTACTGGGGGTGCCTGTTGCTACCCCGGATTTCAGGAGACCTTGGCACAGTTCTAGGACGTGATTGGTACCTTAACTCAGGCGGGATTTATTCCGGGTGCACCAGCTACTTCACAGGGCGGGGGAGGGGCTAAGACTCCCGTCTCCCACACTCCGGAGCAGTGAGATCAGGTTGTTCAGGTTCGAGGTGTCATGGCAGCACAGCCTGGGATCCCAGTTCTGCCCGTGGTTAGGGCAGCAACATTTGAGGAGGAATAGCTTAGACTCGAGAGGTACAAGAAGTACCACAGTCCTACCGTCAGTGGATTGGCGACAGATGATGCCCAGGGTTTCGTGGAGGAGTGTCACCGCATTCTTCATACTATGGGTATTGTGGAGACAAGCGGGGTTTCTTTCATTATGTTCCAGCTCACGGGAGCGGCTTATCAGTGATGGCGGGCATATGAATTGGGTAGCCCGGCCGAGTCAGCTTCACTTACATGGGATCAGTTTTCAGAGATGTTCTCGAGTGAGTTTGTACCTCAGTCCCTTCGAGATTCATGGCGCGTGGAGTTTGAAAGGTTGTGCCAAGGCACTATGTCAGTATCAGAGTATGCCGGCAGGTACAGTGATTTGGCCAGGCATGTACCTACTTTGGTTGCTACAATTAGAGAGCGTGTTCGCAGATTAATTGAGGGCCTCAGGCATGATATTCGGTTTAGCATGGCTCGGAAGTTAGAGTCGGATGTTTCATTTCAGCAGGTGGTAGGGATTTCTCGAAGAGTTGAGGGCATGCTGGATCGTGAGAGAGACGACAGGCGGGACTATGATAGAGATATTAGACGAGGTCAGGAGAGAGAGGGCAGAGAGGTGAGAAGGACACGTGGGCCGGAGAGATTTACTGGTCCTTATTACGGAGGTAGGGTACGACACGGTAGAGGTTTTGTGGGTCAGCCAGTTCAATTTGCATTACTGGCTTCGCATGGAGTTTTAGGTACTCATGAGTCTCCGAGTACTCGTACCGCACAGTTTCCACAGCCACGTCAGCAGAGAGGTTGTTTTGAGTGTGGAGATGTCAGCCACAGGGTGAGAGATTGTCCCAGGCTCCGGGCAGATGTGTTATAGTAGGATATTCAGTTGAGTGGAGGGTGCCCAAGAGTGGGAGGCCCGACCCATTGATGTGATTCGTATAGTAGGTTGGAGGCCGTTGTGCCAAAATGTTAAAGTACATGTGTGTTTTGATTTGTTATAGAGGGGCACCATTTGTAATTCATTACAGCTGTGCTGGTCGGGACGAGTTCCCTCATTGTTTTTTTGTTTATAAGTGAGTTTCATGCTTTGCACTCTATTTTTGTGTTTGCTTTTGTTGGGAGATTCTATGAGTAGTAGCCCGTTTCTATTGTTGTTTTTCATCATTAATAATGATGAGACTAGAAATGAGTTCCTGTTGTTCATCATGGTGAGCTTTATGTGACTTTTCCTAAGTATCTTGTCTACGAATTGTGATTCGATACTCCATTGAGATGTGAGTTAAGTGAGCGTTATGATTTTTGTTAGCCGAAATGAGTTAGCGGGAAACTTCAATTGGTATGATATATATCCGGCATGTGATATAGAGTTGAGGGAGAGACCCTCGTGATCTTTTGCGATTTGATATGGTTGAACCGGGCTGATTACCGCGGTGGTAGTTATATCAGAATGGGATCCTTCTGATTTGTTCATATGCCTTGTTTGTTCCTTGCTATATTGCTTTTATAGGATAGTATTGATATAGAATTGTGTCTATGGGCTTGTTTGATAGCTCCTTTATATGTATCTATTTTCATTTTCAGTTATTTCGTTATGTGCTTCTTTAGTTTAGCTTACGGGATATGTGCCCGGTGGTATTAGTTGTGGCTTGGTGATTCAGGTGTCTAATAATGAAGTCTTCGTGTTTTTTGCATCATTATCTATGTTATGGGGCTTGGAAACAGAGTTCTTTCAGATATGGGGCTGACTGCCAATGCTGAATTGATGTCGGGTGGCTATTGTGATCAAAAGTGTTATTCGAGCCTCTGTGTAGTGTGCTATATTGTGTGGTTGTACCTTGTGGGTGTAGGCATGAGTTTATGTAGCTGGTTGAGAGTGATACCGGATATGGATATAGAATCGGGTCTTTTGGAAATGAGTAGAAGGTGAGAAATTGAGGTATGAGGCTTATCGGTAGTAATAGAAAAGCTAAATTGCAGTTGTGGTGGTGTCGTCAATCTTATGTAGATTGGGGTGATGTGAGATCATCCGCGGGTGTGTGTTGGAAGTGCGCAATCAGTTATTGGATGAGTTCGAGGTGAATCTTGGCACGTTCGAGGACGAACGTTTGTTTAAGAAGGGGAGAATGTAACGACCTGACCGGTCATTTTGAGAAATTAAGCTCTGTTCGGTGGAATAAGGTCTTGAACGGCTTCACTTTGTGTATATCAACCTGCGTGCATGGTTGGATTCAGTTACTGGATAATCCGTAGTCGAATTGGAAGGAAAAATTTCTATTTTTGAAGCTTAAGTGATGGAAGTTGACCGGAGGTCTGACTTTTGAGTAAACGGCCTCATAATGAGTTTTGGGTGATGCCAACCGCTTTGTATGATGATTTTGGACTTAGGCACGCGTCCGGAGTTGATTGTGGAGGTCCGTAGAGTAATTTGAGGCAATTCGGCGGAAGTTAGAATTTTGGAGATTTCGGCCGATAAGTGAAAATTTGATATCGGGCTCGGAATGGGATTCTGAAAGTGGTTGTAGGTCCGTAGTGTCATTTGTGACCTGTGTGTCAAATTTCAGGTCATTCGAACTATTTTTGATGTGTTTCGGCATCGGTTGTGGATTTTGGAAATTTTATAGTTCATAGGATTGAATCCATGCATAATTGGCGATTTTGATGTTTTTTGAAGTGGTTGGAAGGCTCGACTAAGTTCTTATGGAGTTATAGGATTGTTTGGTCGAGGTTTCGAGGGCCTCGGGTGTGTTTCGGGTGGTTAAAGGATTTGTTTTGGGAATTTAGAGTGCTGACTTGCTGGTTTTTGGAGTTCTGGTGTTTTTCCGCACCTGCGGATGGGTAGCCGCAGGTGCAAGATCGCAGGCGCGGAAGGGAATCCCACAGATGCGAAATTTGGGGAGTCAGGCCTGAGGCGCAGGTGCGAGGTTTTGGTCGCACCTGTGAGCCCGCAGGTGCGTAACCTTGAGCGCAGGTGCGAAGATGTGGGATTTAGTGATTTTCGCAGGTGCGGCTGGTTGAACCGCTGGTGCGGAATGTGCAGGTGCGAGAAATGTCCGCAGGTGTGAGGATTGCTGGGCAGATAAGGGGACAGAATCGAGGGTTGTTCATTTTCACTCCATTTTTTTTTTGAGCTCGGGAGAAGGCGATTCTTTGGCGGATTTTCAGAGGAATCTTGTGGGTAACGATTTCTTACTCGAATTTCCTTTTGTTTCATTAATCTATTGTGGTTTTCCTCATTCTATCAAGGAAATTGAGAGTAAAAGTTGGAAAATAGAGGAAAAAGTTCCCAATTGAAAATCCGAGATTTGAGTGAGATTTTGACGTCGGTTTTTGATGACTTTTGTTCGAGTGTTCTCATAATAGAGCGGGTGTTCATAATTTGTAAATTTTACCTGATTCCGAGATGTGGGCCTGGGGTACTTTTTGGGAAATTTTCCTAATTTCGCGTCTTAGCTTCGAATTTATTATTTAAACTAGTTGCTTGTAGTATTATTTACACGATGTTATTGAGTTGATTAGATTTGGGACATTGGGAGCCGAATACCCGTGACAAGAACGTGATTTCAAGTTTGATTTGGGTTGAGGTAAGTATCTTGCCTAACCTTGTGTTGGGGAACTTCCCCATAGGATTTGAGTCTGCTATGTTGATTGTAGTCCGTGTACACGAGGTGACGAGTGCATGCTCGAACTTGTTTGTGGAAAGTTGACCGTTTAGGAATCTTAGGTCCTTGTATTCGCCGAGTACAAATTCTCCTTAGCATGATTGAATTTCCTAATTTCTAGTGTCATCCTTATTTGCTTAAATGTGGAAGTTCCTTCGGCTTTACTCCTAATTGACTTATCTGAAGATTTTATTTCCTATACTGTCATGTTATTTATTCTTAACTACGTATCTCAAATTTGCAATTATCTTCATCTCAACCTATAATTGTTTGGTCTTAAATGAAGTTATGATTATTCTCTGCTGCTTGTCCTTAAGTGGAAATTGTTGAATATTCTCGTAACTGCTCATACTACTCTTCTGCACATTTTTTCGTGCAGATTCCAAGTTTTTTCATAGCCGACCGATTGATTGGCAGATGTGCGGTTGCTATTGTGGAGACTCAAGGTAAATCCGCTTCAGTGTTTGCGGTTTCGGATTCACCATCTTTATTGTTGTTTGCACTATTGTACCTATTTCTGAACAGTGGTATTTTTAGGAGTTTTAGTATAAATTCTTAAAAGCTTATGACTTGTACTTCCTGGTTTTGGGAATATACAATGTGTACATGATCACTTGCTTCAGAAAAATATTAGATTTTATTCATTATTATTGATTATTCCATGAATATTAGGCTTACCTAGTCCTTAGGACTAGGTGCCATCACAATACCCAATGGAGGGAGATTTGGATCGTGACAAGTTGGTATCAGAGCCCTAGGTTCATAGGTGCTACGATTAATAAGCGAGTTTAGTAGAGTCTTGCGCATCGGTTCGGAGACGTCTGTACTTATCTTCGAGAGGCTACGGAACTATTAGGACAATTTCACTTCCTCCATTCCTATCGTGCGAGCTTATTGATCTTGAAGTTTGAAATTATCGTTCCATTCTCTCACTGATGGTGAAGACACGAGAGGCGGTTCTTGATGGTGTTAACCCGAAGCAAATGTCGCAAGAGTCAGAGACAAAGGCCAACGAGGAAGCACGTGCCGCAAGTTAAGATTCCTACCAGAGCAGCCGTTGTGGAGTCGTCAGCAGTTCTAGTTGGGGGACATGTACTAGGGGTGCATGTTGCTACCCCGAATTTCAGGAAACCTTGGCACAGTTCTGGGTCGTGATTGGTACCTTAAGTCATGCGGGATTGATTTCGGGTGCACCAGCTACTTCACAGGGCGGGGTAGGGGCTTAGATTCCCGTCGCCCACACTCCGGAGCAGCGAGATCAGGTTGTTCAGGTTCGAGGTGTCATGGCAGCACAGCCTGGGATCCCAGTACTGCCCATGGTTAGGGCAGAAACATCTGAGGAGGAACAGCTTAGACTCGATAGGTACAAGAAGTACCACCGTCCTACCTTCAGAGGATTGGCGACAGATGATGCCCAGGGTTTCCTGGAGGAGTGTCACTGCATTCTTCGTACTATGGGTATTGTGGAGACGAGCGGGGTTTCTTTCGTTACGTTCCTGCTCAGGGGAGCGACTTATCAGTGATGGTGGGCATATGAATTGGGTAGCCCAGCCGAGTCAGCTTCACTTACATAGGGTCAGTTTTCAGAGATATTCTCGAGTGAGTTTGTACCTCAGTCCCTCTGAGATGCATGGCGCGCGGATTTTGAGAGGTTGTGCCAGGGCACTAAGTCAGTATCAGATTATGCCGGCAAGTTCAGTGATTTGGCTAGGCATGTACCTACTTAGGTTGCTACAATTAGAGAGCGTGTTGCAGATTACATGAGGGCCTCGGGCATGATATTCGGTTTAGCATGGCTCGGGAGTTAGAGTCGGATGTTTCATTTCAGCAGGTGGTAGGGATTGCTTGCAGAGTTGAGGGCATGCTGGATCGTGAGAGAGACGACAGGCGGGACTATGATAGAGATGTAAGACGAGGTCAGGAGAGAGAGGGCAGAGAGGTGAGAAGGACACGTGGGCCGGAGAGATTTAGTGGTCCTTATTTTGGAGGTAGGGCACGACACGGTAGAGGCTTTGTGGGTCAGCCAGTTCAATTTGCATTACCGGCTTCGCATGGAGTTTCAGGTACTCATGGGTCTCCGAGTACTCGTACCGCACAGTTTCCACAGCCACGTCAGCAGAGAGGTTGTTTTGAGTGTGTAGATATAAGCCACAGGGTGAGAGATTGTCCCAGGCTCCGGGCAGATGTGTTACAGCAGGATATTCAGTTGGGTGGAGGGTGCCCAAGAAGGGTAGGCTCGGCCCATTGATGTGATTTGTATAGTAGGCTGGAGGCCGTTGTGCAAAATGTTATAGTGTAGGTGTGTTTCGATTTGTTACGAAGGGGCACCATTTGTAATTCATTACAGCTCTGCTGGTCGGAACGAGTTCCCTCATTGTTTTTTTGTTTATGAGTGAGTTTCATGCTTTGCACTCTATTTTTGTGTTTGCTCATGTTGGGAGATTCTATGAGTAGTAGCCCGTTTCTATCATTGTTTTATTCATCATTAATAGTGATGAGACTAGAAATGAGTTCCTGTTGTTCATCATGGTGAGATTTATGTGACTTTTCCTAAGTATCTTGTCTACGAGTTGTGATTCGATACTCCATTGAGATGTGAGTTAATTGAGCGTTATGATTTTTTTTAGCCAAAATGAGTTAGCGGGAGACTTCAATTGGTATGATATATATTCGGCATGTGATATAGAGTTGAGGGCGAGACCCTCGTGATCTTTTGCGATTTGATATAGTTGGACCGGGCTGAGTACCGCTGTGGAAGTTATATCAGAATGGGATCCTTGTGATTTGTACATATGCCTTGTTTCTTCCTTTCTATATTGCTTTTGTAGGACAGTATTGATAGAGAATTGTGCCTATGGGCTTGTTTGATAGCTCCTTTATATGTATTTATTTTCATATTCAGTTATTTCGTTATGTGCTTATTTAGTTTAGCTTACGGGATGTGTACCCGGTGGTATTAGTTGTCTCTCGGTGGTTCAGGTGTCTAATAATGAAGTCTTCGTGTTTGTTGCATCATTATCAATGTTATGGGGCTTGGAAACAGAATTCTTTCAGACGTGGGGCTAACTGCCAATGCTGAATTGATATCGTGCGGCTATTGTGATCAAAAGTGTTATTCGAGCCTCTGTGTATTGTGCTATATTGTGTGGTTGTACCTTGTGGGTATAGGCATGAGTTTATGTAGCTGGTTGAGAGTGATACCGGATATTGATATAGAATCGGGTCTTTTGGAAATGAGTAGAAGGTGAGAAATTGAGGTATGAGGCTTATCGGTAGTAATAGAAAAGCTAAATTGCGGTTGTGGTGGTGTCGTCAATCTTATGTAGATTGGGATGACGTGGGATCATCTGCGGGGTGTGTGTTGGAAGTGCCCAATCAGTGATTGGATGAGTTCGAGGTGAATCTTAGCACGTTCGAGAACGAACATTTGTTTAAGAGGGGGAGAATGTAACGACCCGACCGGTCATTTTGAGAAATTAAGCTTCGTTCGGTGGAATAAGGTCTTGAACGGCTTCACCTTGTGTATATCAACCTACGTGCATGGTTGGATTCAGTTACCAGATAATCCGGAGTCGAATTGGAAAGAAAAATTTCTATTTTTGAAGCTTAAGTGATGGAAGCTGACCGGAGGTTTGACTTTTGAGTAAACTGCCTTAGAATGAGTTTTGGGTTATGTCAACCGCTTCGTCTGATGATTTGGGACTTAGGCGCGCGTCCGGAATTGGTTTTGGAGGTCCGTAGAGTAATTTGAGGCAATTCGGCGGAAGTTAGAATTTTGGCTATTTCGGCCGATAAGTGAAAATTTGATACGGGCTCGGAATGGGATTCTGAAAGTGGTTATAAGTCCGTAGTGTCATTTGTGACCTGTGTGTCAAATTTCAGGTCATTCGGACTAGTTTTGATGTGTTTCGGCATCGGTTGTGGATTTTGGAAACTTTATAGTTCATAGGCTTGAATCCATGCCTAATTGGCGATTTTTATGTTTTTTGAAATGGTTGGAAGGCTCGACTAAGTTCGTATGGAGTTATAGGATTGGTTTGTATCTTTGGTCGAGGTTCCGGGGGCCTCAGGTGTGTTTCGGGTGGTTAACAGATTTGTTTTGGGAATTTAGAGTGCTGACTTGCTGGTTTTTGGAGTTCTGGTGTTTTTCTGCACCTGCAGATGGGTAGCCGCAGGTGCGAGATCGCAGGCGCGGAAGGGAATCCCGCATATGCAGAATTTGGGGAGCCAGGCCTGAGGCGCAGGTGCAAGGTTTTGGTCGCACCTGCGAGCCCGCAGGTGCGTGACCTTGAGCGCAGGTGCGAAGATGTGGGATTTAGTGATTTGCGCAGGTGCGGCTGGTTGGACCGCAGGTGCGGAATGCACAGGTGCGAGAAATGTCCGCAGGTGCGAGGATTGCTGGGCAGAAAAGGGGACAGAATCGATGGTTGTTCATTTTCACTCCATTTTTTATTTTGAGCTCAGGAGAAGGCGATTCTTTGGCGGATTTTCAGAGGAATCTTGTGGGTATCGATTTCTTACTCAAATTTGGTTTTGTTTCATTAATCTATTGTGGTTTTCCTCATTCTATAAAGGAAATTGAGAGTAAAAGTTTTGAAATAGGGGAAAAGTTTCCCAATTGAAAATCCAAGATTTTAGTGAGATTTTGACGTCGGTTTTTGATAATTTTTGTTCGAGTGTTCTCATAATAGAGCAGGTGTTCATAATTTTTAAATTTTACCTGATTCCGAGATGTGCGCCCGGGGTACTTTTTGGGCAATTTTCCTAATTTCGCGTCTTAGCTTAGAATTTATTAGTTAAACTAGTTGCTTGTAGTATTATTTACACGATGCTATTGATTTGATTAGATTTGGGCCATTGGGAGCCGGATACCCGTGACAAGAACGTGATATCAAATTTGATTTTAGCAGTTGAGGTAAGTATCTTGCCTAACCTTGTGTGGGGGAAACTCCCCTTAGGATTTGAGTCTGCTATGTTGATTGTAGTCCATGTACGCGAGGTGACGAGTGCATGCTCGGACTTGTTTGGGAAAGTTGACCCTTTAGGAATCTTAGGTCCTTATATTCGCCGAGTCCGAATTGTCCTTAGCATGGTTGAATTTCCTAATTTCTAGTGTCATCCTTATTTGCTTAAATGTGGAAGTTCTTACTTTCGGATTTACTCATAATTGACTTATCTGAAGATTTTATTTCCTTTACTGTCATGCTATATCTTCTTAACTGCGTATCTCAAATTTGCGATTATCTTCATCTCAACTATAATTGTTTGGTCTTAAATGAAGTTATGATTATTCTTTGTTGCTTGTCCTTAAGTGGAAATTGTTGAATATTCTCGTAACTGCTCATACTACTCTTCTGCATATTTTTTTGTGCAGATTCCAGGTTTTTGCATAGCCGGTCGATTGATTGGCAGTAGTACGGTTGCGTTTGCGGTTTCGGAGTCACCATCTTATATTTTTTGTTTGCACTGTTGTACCTATTTCTAAACAGTGGTATTTTTAGGAGTTTTAGTGTAAATTCTTAAAAGCTTATGACTTGTACTTCCGGGTTTTGGGAATATACATTGTGTACAGGATCACTTGCTTCAGAAAAATATTAGATTTTATTCATTATTGTTGATTATTCCATGAATATTAGGCTTACCTAGTCCTTAAGACTACGTACCATCACAATACCCAACGGAGGGAGATTTGGGTCGTGACATTATCATCGCATTTATCAATTGATATTAAGTGAAATCATGTATCCTTAAAACCATATTATAAGTTTAATTGTTATCCGATTTTAAGGGTAAACAATTTGGCGCCCACCGTGGGGCTAAGGATAATAGTGATTGCCTGGTATTAATTCTCATAACACTACTTTACGCTTGTTCTTGTAAGTGTTTTTAATTTCAGGATCAACATGTCGAACTCACAAGAAGTACCCACACACAGACAACGGCCTTGATTTTCATGGAGAAAACAACAATGCAGTCGCCCAAGAGATCGAAGTGCCTCAAACTGTCCTCGAGGGAGTACCAATTGCAAACCCCGTCGATGTCAGTTCATATATTGCCCTAAATGCTAATCTGGGCATTAATCCTGAAGGTAGCGTATGCAGGGAAGTTTGATCATGTGGTTGAGGTAAGCAGAGCAGAGAAGACGATGGACTCAGCCTCCAAATGATATTTGAAATGTTAGAGGCTTAACAAGCCACTATAGCACAACTACAAGATTAGCACCGAGCCCCGAGTGTGGTCAAACTCGAGCCCTCACCAGAAGTTGTTAACAGAGCCGAACCTGTACCGGAGAGATCGAATGCCAATGAATGGGGAACTGACCCCGTCATCATGAAAATGCTCGAGGAGCTCACTAAGCGAATCGAATCAGGAGAAAAGAAAATCGAGGCAAATGACAAAAAGGTAGAAACATATAACTCCCGGGTTGACCAAATACCGGGGGCACCACCAATTCTAAAGGGATTAGATTCAAAGAAGTTCGTGCAGAAGCCTTTTCCCCCAAGTGCGGCTCCAAAGACCATCCCAAAGAAATTTCGCATGCCAGAAATTCCCAAGTACAATGGGACCACCGACCCTAATGAGCATGTCACTTCTTATACATTCGCAATAAAGGGGAATGACTTAGAAGATGATGAGATTGAGTCTGTTCTACTAAAGAAGTTTGGAGAAACTTTATCGAAGGGGGAAATGATATGCTACCACAATTTGCCGCACAATTCCATCGATGCCTTCGCCATGCTTGCAGATTCCTTCGTAAAGGCACACACTGGAGCAATGCAACTAGGAAGTCGGACCTACTCAAAGTGAAACAAAAGGGCAACAAAATGTTAAGGGAGTTTGTATCTCAATCCCATATGGAACGCATGGACCTACCCCTGGTCGCAGATGATTGAGTTGTCCAAACTTTACTCAAGGTTTGAACGTACGGAGTTCGATAGCATCACGACAGCTAAAGAAAAATTTAATTGAGTATCCAGTAGTGACCTGGGCCGATGTACATAATCGATACCAGTCAAAAATCAGGGTCGATGATGATCAGTTAGGGACACCTTCCGGTTCCGTTTATCTAAACAAGCCCGTCGACAAAATTCAAAGGGACATCGATAGAGAACCCGGATCGAACAGAGATCGGTACAACCACATGGCACAGATCGCATAAATAGTGGCCCAGGACAGAACCTTGTTCGAAGTGATCGAGGACAAATCTCTCGAGGGCTCATGAGTAAAAGTGGCTTCGATAAACATGTTGATCCCATTGAAGCACCACGACTATTAGAATACAATTTCAGCATTGACGCACCAGGTATTGTATCAACCATTGGGGGGATCAAGGATATTAGATGGCCTAGACCTTTACAGACCGATACAGCTCAAAGTAACCCTAATCAAATATTAAAATACCATGGTACTCATGGTCATAGAACCGAGGACTGCAGACAGCTAAGGGAGGAGGTAGCCCGTCTATTCAACGAGGGACACCTTCGAGAATTCTTGAGCAACCGAGCTAAAAATCATTTCAGAGACAGAGACACAAATAGGAAGAACCAAAAAACGTGATTCACATGATCGTTGGTGGGGTCGATATTCCACAAGGTCCCGTTTTCAAGCGCACCAAGGTGTCGATCACCATGGAAAACAAACTTGAGACTACGTACCGGAAGGGACCTTGTCGTTCAATGACGAGGTAGTAGAGGGGATCTCAGCACCCCAAAATGATGCATTGGTAATCTCTATTCTTATGAATAAAATTCAAGTTAAATGTATTTTAATTGATCCAGGAAGCTCGGCCAATATTATTCGATCGAGGGTCGTGGAGCAGCTCCGCCTACAGGATCAGATTATGCCCGCAGCTCGGGTTCCCAATGGTTTCAACATGGAGAGTGAAACTACGAAGGGCGAAATCATCTTTCCAGTAAACGTAGCCGGGACCATTCCAGAAACAAAGTTCCATGTGATCAAGGGCGACATGAGATACAACTCCCTGCTCGAGGGACCTTGGATTCATAACATGAAGGTGGTTCATTCAACTCTTCACCAAGTTCTCAAGTTCCCAACACCGGACGGAATGAAAACAGTGTTGGGGAGCAGCATGCCGCCAAAGAGATGTTTGTGGTTGATAAAGTAATATCGGTATCGACGCACTCATCAACAAAGGGATCGCAATCCAAAGGAAAGTAGGAGGATAAATAGCAATCACAGGCACCACCCTGGACTCAATCGGAGATGCAGGGAACGGACGAGGATGATGACTATTGGATCCCTCGATCCTTCATAATTTCCGATGATTCGGACGCTACCAAATCGATAGTCGAAGAGCTGGAACAAGTCATTCTGGTCGAATACCTACCCGAACGAAAGGTATACGTGGGCACGGGATTAACTCTCGAGCTCAGGAAAAAACTTATTCAATAACATGGATTATTTTTCTTGGTCCCATCTAAATATGATAGGGATCCCACCGGAGATCCCTACACATCGACTAAGATTGGACCCGAAGTTCCGCCCAGTAAAACAAAAGAGAAGGCCCCAGTCCGAGGTAAAGCACGCATTCATCAAGGATAGGGGTAACCAAACTTCTCAAAATAGGATCAATTCGGGAGGTAACATATCCTGAATGGTTAGAAAACATAGTTGTAGTCCCTAAGAAGGGAAATAAACTTAGAATGTGCGTAGACTATAAGGATTTAAACAAGGCCAGCCCTAAGGATTCATTTCCTTTGCCAGATATTGATCACATGATCGATGCCACGACCGACCACAAGATCCTCAGTTTTCTCGATGCCTACTCCGGGAACAATCAAATACAAATGAACCTGGAGGATCAGGAAAAGACTTTGTTCATCACTAAATACGGCACTTATTGTTATAACGTAATGCCGTTCGAACTAAAAAATATCAGTGCTACTTATCAATGCCTAGTAAATTGAATGTTCGAAGAACAAATGGGTAAATCAATGGAGGTTTATATTGATGATATGCTAGTTAAGTCCCTGCGAGCAGAGGACCATTTGAAACATTTGGAAGAGACCTTCGACGTACTAAGAAAGTATAACATGAAGCTCAACCTGGAGAAATGTGCATTTGGGGTTGGTTCGGGCAAGTTCCTTGTCTTCATGGTATCAAATCAGGGGATCGAGATCGACCTCGATAAAATTAAGGCCATCAAAGACATCACAGTAGTGGATAATGTCAAGGCCATACAAAGGTTAACAGGGCGCATAGCCGCCCTAGGTCAGTACATTTCGAGGTTCTTAGATAGGAGCCATCGGTTCTTCTCACTACTTAAGAAGAAGAGCAATTTCGCATGGACCCCGGAATGTCAACAAGCCTTAACTAAAACGATAACTGTCGAGCCCACCATTGCTTCACACCCCGAAAGCGGACGAGCAACTCTACTTATACTTAGCGGTCTCAGAGATAGCGGTAAGTGGGGTCTTGGTACGAGAAGATCTATGTACGCAATTCCTTATTTATTATGTTAGTCGAACCCTAGGAGAGGCCGAGACCCGATACCCAAGCTTAGAAAAATTAGCGTTTGCTTTGATAAGTGCCCCTAGGAAACTAAAACCATATTTTCGGTGTCACCCAATTTGTGGTGTGACCACCTATCCCCTTTGCAACATTATTCACAAGCCCAAACTCTCGGGTCGATTGGCCAAATAGGCCGCCGAGATCAGCGGGCATGATATCAAGTATCAAACACGAAAGGCCATCAAGTCTCAAATCTTGGCAGACTTTGTGGCCGACTTCTCGCCAGCCCTCGTGCCTAAGGTCGAAAAGGAACTATTACTAAAATCAGGTACATCATGGGGGTGTGGACCCTCTTCACAGACGGCTCTTCGAACGTAAAGAGGTCCGGGCTATGCATCGTTTTGAAACTGCCCACAGGTAATACAATTAGACAGTCTATCAAAAGTTCAAAATTAACTAACAATGAGGCCGAGTATGAGGCCATGATTGCAGGTCTCGAGATAGCAAAAATTTTGGGAGAAGAGGTCATCGAGTCCAAATGTAACTCCCTACTTGTGGTAAACCAAGTCAACAGAACTTTCGAGGTTTGAGAAGACCGAATGCAGAGGTACTTGGATAAACTACAGGTGGCTCTACATCGATTTAAAGAATGGACCTTACAGCATGTACCTCGAGAATAGAATAGCGAGGTCAATGCCCTTGTAAATTTGGGGTCATCGGTCGAATATGAAGGACTTATCTCGGGGACTGTCGTACAACTTTCTAACTCAGTGATCGAAGAAGGACACGCAAAAATAAAGTCTAAAACTCTAACCTGGGATTGGAGGAATAAATATATCGAGTATCAAAAAAAACAGGAAGCTTCCATCGGACCCTAATGAATCGAGGACTCTATGTACGAAGGCCGCACAATTCACATTGGCCGAAGATGGAACTCTGTATAGAAGAATGTTCAATGGACCATGGACGATATGTTTGAGACCAGGAGACACCAACTACGTCCTACGGGAAATTCACGAAGGCACTTGCGGAAATCATTCTGGTGCCGAGTCATTGGTTCACAAAGTCATCATAGAAGGATACTACTGGGACAATATGGAAAAGGATACTAAGGAGTTCGTTCAAAAGTGTGACAAGTGCCAAAGATATGCGTCGATGATCCACCAACCGGGAGAGCAACTCCATTCGGTCTTATCCCCATGTCCATTCATGAAATGGGGAATGGATATCGTCGGCCCCAGGTAAAGCTAAATTCATTTTATTTATGACTGACTACTTCTCTAAGTGGGTTGAAACACAAGCCTTCAAAAAGTTCAGAGAAAAAGAAGTCATAGACTTCATTTGGGACCACATTATATGTCGATTCGGGATGCCTGCCGAGATCCTATGCGACAATGGGAAGCAATTCGTCGGAAGCAAAGTGACAAAATTCTCAAAGACCACAAGATTAAAAGGATTTTATCAACGCCATATCATCCTAATGGGAACGGACAAGCCGAATCGACAAACAAGACCATCATTCAAAATCTAAAGAAAAGATTGACCGACGCTAAAGGAAAATGGAGAGAGATACTGGCCGAGGTTCTTTGGGCTTACCGCACAACGTCAAAATCTAGTACGGGGGCAACACCGTTCTCTTTAGTCTATGGTGACGAAGCTCTGATCCTGGTTGAAGTCGGGGAATCTAGCCTCATATTTTGGCATGCGACTAAAGAGTCAAATCACGAGGTTATGAATACAAGCCTCGAATTGCTATATGAAAGACGGGAAGTCTCCCTCGTTTGAATGGCCGCACAGAAATAGCGTATCAAAAGATATTACAACCGAAGAGCCAATCTTTGACACTTTAAAATCGGGGACTTAGTTCTGAGAAAATCCTACAAACTCGGCACGATGAACGGCGAGCAATTACGAAACAATTGGAACATATCACTCCTCAAACGATATTACTGTTAAGGTACGACCTTTCCATTTTCATTTATATTTTATATTAACCAATTGCAGGTGTTCGATCGAAGACATCGAGGGATTCTTCAACACAAAGTCCTTAGGTCTGACAACACGCGTTGCACTCTTTTTCCCTTAGACTGTTTTTGTCCCAAATGGATTTTTCCGGCGAGGTTTTTAACGAGGAAACCATTTCCGTGCTAACTTAGAGCAATTCAACAGTATCCGAGATTTCTTTACAATCAACCTTGAATATTGGGGGCATCACCCTCGAATATCAGCTTTGTTACAAAGAAAGTATTTCATATCAACAGGGTCTCGATAGGAAACTTTTGTAAGGGCCAAAAGGCCGAACGAACCGTGACCATGTAGGTTACTCGAGCCCTAACATCAAACATGTACGGATGTGTAATCATCTATTAAGAGAAGTATTTTTCCTTGCCAAATATTTCATGCATTAGAAAAGTTTTACTTTACAATTTCATACATTTGATCTATTGTGGAAACAGGCTTAAGGGTCGATCACAACTGAAGTTCGAACAACTAACCCCACACTCGGGGACATCCGTCCAAAAAATTGACGTGATCGAATTACTAAAATCTCGAGATTGTAAGACCTTAAAAGGGCAACCCTAGATTTTATAGGCCACGGCCACCCTACTCGAGGATTGGCACTTCGAACAAGTTCAAAGTGTAACGGGGACCGAGAGGCAAATCCCAAGTTAAAAAAGGCTATGGTCAAATTAACACAGTTCGGAAACGTCCAATTTTCGTGATAAAACAGGCTTTTGAATATTTTCATAAACCGGTTAAAAGGGCTACCCTCGGCTGAATTACTAAGGGTTCTGATAATATCGACCCTCGAAAACCCTAATGGGTACAAAATTGTTTGAACTCTCGAACAAATTCTTTATTTCATGCCAAGGAATTACGAAACAAAGGGTCTCGATAACATCGACCCTCGAAAACCCTAATGGGTGCAGAATTGTTCGAACACTCAAAGAAATTCTTTATTTCATGCTAAGGCATAACAGATTTTATATGATTAAACAATAAACTTTTCAAGCTGAAAAGGGGGGAAAGTCCATTCTTTTTTACTAAGGACGTATCGGCCTAATTCAAGAGCCTAAGGGCCATTTTATTTTTGAGTTCGATAAATAATCATTACTCAACTAAAACCTAAGGATCGCCCTACTTCGAGTTCAATAAAACACTCACTCGACACCATTTTGGTTTCGATCAAAATACCCAAATTTCGAACAAATGAATAATATTTCATCAGGTGTGAATAAAGTGAAATTCTGTAAAGACAGAAATAAGGAAAATTCTCATGAGACAAGATAGAAAAAATAAAAAATTCTTATATATCAAAATCATTTACAAGGGCGGCATGGCCCAGTCGAGGTTCTACAAAATTCAAAAGGAAAAAATCCTAAAGTTCCTAACTATCTTCGGGGGAAACTTCTTCTCCATCGGATTCCTCTCTCGCTCTCACTCCCGGTGTCATCATCATCATCGGAGGAGGCCAGTGCCCTAGCATCGGCTTCGAGTCCTTTAGACTTTTCTATCTCGTCAGTTAGATCAAAACCTTGGGCATGGAACTCCTCGAGGGTTTCCCTTCGAGATTGGCACTTGGCGAGCTCAGCAACCCAATGTGCCCGAGTTTGGGCGGCCTCGGTAGTTTCACTTGCTTGGTCTTGAGTAGCTTCAGCATCAGATCGGTAGACGGCCACGATCGCCTCCGCATCGACCTTAGCCTTTTAAGCCTCAGATTTGGTTTTTGCAAGTTCGGTGGCCAACCGAGCCTCGAGCTCCTCTATTTTCTTGGCATGTGCCAAGATCTTCTCCTTCACGCCCTGGAGCTGACTTTCAATCGATGACAACTGGGGTCGAGCATCTTCCTTCTCATAGGAAAGGCGGTCCATTTTTTAGTTTTATGTCAGGGTCTCCACCTTCATCGCATCAACCTCTCCTCGGAGCTACTCGATCCTCTCGAGCTTCTACTAGACCTGTGAGATCGAATTATTAGCCATCATCCCCAAACTGATGCCATGAGCCTCTAATATTTTTATTACCTGCTCGGTCAGGTCATTTTGTTCTTTTTGAGTCGCGGCTAGTTCGGCTCGAAGGTTCTTGATTTCTTCTTCTTTTTCTCGCTGAGGATTTTAAGGGCATTCTTCTCCTCGGTGAGCCCTTGAAGATTGGACTCACACCGGCTCAGATCAGCGCAGGATTTTGAAAATGCCTCTTGATGAAGTATTGAGGCCTACACAGAAAGAAAAAAAGAAATTAGACAAGAGGAGGGGAAAAAACATAAATGTGATATCGACGAGGGGAGTTAAGGTTTACCCGATTCAGAACTTTATGTGCCTCGTTGAATACACTAGATGTTTCTCCTGAATCCTTCCTCGAAACCTCCAAATCACTCAGGCCGGCACCGTCTTTGACCCTAGTAAAGTAACCACGGAAAGGGTCCTCCACTCCGTGGGCTCCTTCTATGGAAGGAGTATTCAACGCTCGAGCCTCCTAAATGATCCCCTCAGAGAAAAAAGGAAGTGACAGGGAGCCTCCAATTTCTATTTCTCCTAGTGGGTCACTCGGGGTGCTCGCTCCAGCTCGAGGGGCCTCGAGACCGGCCCCTACAGGCATACCCTCCATTTGCTCATTACGATGGGAGGTGTCTTCAGTCTTCGATGACTCGGGGAATTCTCCCAATTCTTTTTCGAAGACCCCCTCATCTCGAGACGGAGTATTTGCAACCCTCACCGACTCAATGGCCTTTGGGGCCTCGGTGTTCATCCTCACTCGGGCCACCAGCCCGGAATCATCTTCTTCCTTTTCTTCTTCTTCGTCTTCTTCCCTTAGATGTCGAACTGATTCTTCGGTAAGGAGGATAATGTTCTTTTTGGGCTTACGATCCCCTCTATTATTGGGCTCTATATCCTTGGAGGTCGAGGTCCTCTTCCTCTTCTTCTCCTTTACCGGCTTCAGGACCGGGGTTGAAGTCTCTTCCTCACCAGATGGGGGCCTCATGACTGCATCTTTGTCGAGGCCTACAAGAAAAGAAATTGAATAAGCGTGGGAAGAACATTTTAACAAGATCAACAAGTACTTAAAAATGGCTTACCATTATTTTTGGCTTCCCATCGGCCCTTTGATAAGTCGCTCCATGCGCATTCAGCATACGTCGAAGTTGAGACTAGGTCCCTGACCCAGCCCTTAAGGACAGGGATGGAATTGGGCATCCAAGCAACGGCTACATCGAAAAAGAACATCAACAAGAGAAAGCGAAGAAGTAGAGTAACAAATAGAAGCTAATAAGGGGATTGTACTTACGTTTCATATTCCACTTCTCGGGAAATGGCATCTTCTCGGCCGGAATTAGGTCCAAGATCTTCACCCTGTCGAATCGACCCATCCAGCCTCGGTCCTTGTCCTCGTCTATACTGGAGATGAAAACTTTGGTCGCTCAATGATGGAGCTCTATTATCCCACCTCGGTAAAGCCGGGGGTTGTATAACCTGATGAGGTGGTATAGGGTGAAGGGGAGCCCGTCGATTTTGCTCGAGAAAAATTGGAGAAATATGACGATCCTCCAAAAGAAGGGGCGTTTTTTCCCGAGGGTCACCTGGAACTTTTTGCAGAAGTCCATGATGATTGGGTCAAAGAGGACCCAACGTGAAAAGGTAAGTATAAACACTCAAGTACCCTTCCACGTGGGTGGTAATAGCCTCATCTGGGGCCGGTATCACAACCTCTTTGTCTTGCCAGTTGCAATCCTTCTTCACTTTCTTGATAGCTCTCAGGTATCGAGCATATGTATCTCGATACCGGCTCGCAGCGACCGGGGACCGATGAAGTTTTCTCGGTCTTGAAATCGAAGCTGATAACACAGACCCCAGGAATACATTCCTCAAGGAAGGGTTCCACAGGCGCTTTCCCGCTGGCCGGTTGAGAAGATGAAGCAGTTTCCTTTTGAGGCACAGTTTTTGACGTTTTCGCCATTTAGTTTGAGTTTGAAGAAAGAAGAAGATAATGAGACTTGGTGTTTTGAGAAGGGATTAACAACGAAACCTAAAGATTTTGCAGAATGGAAGAACTTAAAAGATGCAAAAAGCTTTGTAGATTAGAAGGGATTGAAAGTAAAGTTTGAATCAATGGGAAAAAGGCATATTTATGGGTTTCACGGTGACGGTTCAAAACCACTAGTGGCCGACCACCAACTGACACGCATTAATAACCTAGGGAACCATACCGACAGGATGTTTCGGTCATTTCTATCGCTTACGTCACGGAGATGACGTCATGATAGGTCGAGATAAAAATCGAAGGCTCAATTCATTTTTTGTCATTACACTCCAAAAACGAGGGGACTATCTGTATACGGTTAAAATCAAGCCCACCCGATTTTATTGATTAATCGGGACCAGGGAGATGGATCGAAGATCGATCCCGTAATAGATCAGATCAAGGCACGAGGATGAGATACCGAGTTTGAGATTCGAGGTACCTATTGAGATCGAGACCATTAGTGATCGAGACCAAATGAGACAGACATCGAGCAAGACCGAAGGTAGCATGATAACAGAAAGGCGAGATATCCGTGACTAGTCGAAGATCGTGGCGTAAATCTCGGAACGGATCGAATCAAGAATGGTTGTTTAGCTAATCATAGGACTTCCTTCTGTAATTAGAATTGTACCATAAGTAGAATTCCTCTACTATATAAATGGGAGTTCTAATCATTTGTAAGACATATTATTCACACATATCAAAGCAATATAACACACTCTCTCTCTCTCTTATACTCTCTTGTTCATCAGTTTACTTTCTGCTTCATTACTTTAGCATCAGTCAGTTCGAGGGAACTCTAGCTCGAGGACTAAATTGCATTCTAACACTGGTTTGCTCTACTTTATGATTAATTTTTGTTATTTATCATCGCATTTATCAATTGATATTAGGTGAAATCACGTATCCTTAAAATCACATTATAAGTTTAATTGTTATCCGATTTTAAGGGTAAACAGAACTATAAAGTGCATTCATTTTTATTTACTTTAAAATAATAGATTGCTTCACTTTTCTATTATTTGTTATTGAAATAATGCGTCAATCGTATCTTTGTTCTTTCAAATTCTTATGTCAAGATTTCTTATATCTCTTTTTTGAATTTGAAGTGATATTTCAATAATCTAAAATTACATAAAAAATATAATTATTTAGTTATCATATTGATTTATCATAATTACAATATCAGGTACAGCTTATATATAGTTGAACATTAATGACTATTATTGATCAAGCTAGAGTTTCATTAACCCGAAAGATCTTAATCTTTGTTGTATTAAAATCATTAGCATCTACCTCTGCCATAATGATAAATAAATTTAAGTTGAGTGGTAAGTACTCCTTCATCCTTAACCATAGGTCTCGGGTTCGAGTCCCTGGGTATAAAGTCGCCTTTGTTAAGGAGCGCTTTACCCCCCCCCCCCCAATGTGGGACTTCCCGGCGCGAATCTGGATTTAGTCGGGCCCCAATGTGAGTACCGGATACCGGGTGGAAAGGAAAAAAAGATAAATAAATTTAAGTTAGATACAATGTCAACTTTAATAAAAAATTTACAGCATCGATGTAAGTTAATCCGTTATAACTCAATAGGTAAGTCATATTTTGAAAAAACAAAAAAATCGTGCGGACTTGATATAAAACGGACATATATATATACCATATTGTTAGGAATGACTTTATATTAATTGAACCCAACAATATCAATGATGAATAAAAGGTCACCCACGTATAAGAAATCAACAATATTGGCGGGCTAATTTGATAAATTCTCTTGCTCACAACATCCTTGAGAGCTGTGGCGAAGACAGGATTAACCCTAAAGGGATTCAAAATAAAAGAGATTACGGCCAGCGAGAACTGAATCAATAATCTTACAAAGATTTTCAACCCCCTTCTGTCCCTCTAAATCCGCCCCTCGACCTTTGAAAAAAATAAATTGTCCAAACAAAGGGAGACTTGGAATCTCTGATTTCACGTCATAGTATAAAATTATAGAAGTTCTAATATCATAATCGTTGATTGATCCCTAACTCAGAGACCAAAATACACAACCTTCTATGTTAATCCCCCGATATCAATAACTAATAGATGGTACGAGTGGACAAGGGAAACTTGTTTTCTTTAATCAACAACCCTTATTCAAATAGTAGCCAATATAAAATAATTTACATGTAACACTCCTCAAATTTATAAAATTTTCGAGACACGCTAATTATAGAATTAAATTATTATTATTATTATTATTATTATTATTATTATTATTATTATTATTATTATTATTGTTTTCTTGCTATAATGAAAATATATATACACGCACTTAAATAATTTGATATACAATTAGGGAATATTAATATTTAATATTACTAATTACTAAGAATGAGTATCATTAATTATTAAGTTAAAAAGAAAAAGAAAAAAAAAGAGAAGGGAAAAGCCTAAAGCCCAAAAAGTGGGAAGGCAAAAGGCAAAGCCTTAAACAAAACAAAACTAAAAAGCCTGAAGGCTAAAAAGCCTTAACAAGGCTTAAATGTTCATTCAGCAAAGGCAGAAGGCTAAGAAGTCATACGATAAACTGAAACAGAAAGCTACAACACAAAGGCAGCGACTCCGCAGTCAACGAAAAAAAAAACTAGGGTTCTTACAAATCACTTATTCTTGAATTCAGGTGTATAAAATTCCCTATTTTCAATTACCCTAAGTAATAATAGGTAAGAATTGAATAGTTAACTCCCTTCTTTCTCTATATCAACAATAATTTTTATGTTTGGGTGTGAAACTTTAAAATTGATTAAAATGCACTGGTTGTTGTAGAATCGATTGTTTGACTGGTGACCATTGGATTGGGGCCTAAGTATTGGCTCGAGAAGTTTTGAGGTGAGTTGATATAACCCTTTACCAAAGTGGTTTAACTCACAAAACTATGCATACAAGGTGTTTGATGAATTGTCTAAAAGAGTGAATATGTACTTAATTGGAGTGAGTAAGTACCTATTAGCTCAGGATTATTTCCTAGCTAAAGTTTAGATGATTATTTTGATATATGTGCATAAGTTTTCAGATTTTTGTGTTATTCTTATATGCCATTTTCATGTAGAAAATTCATGAAGAAACAAGAATCTTTAGAAATAATTTTGAATGTTATTTCATTCTTATGCCATACCTTGTATTTAAGGGTTCCAGAATAAGTATATATGAAAAATTTAGACTTGAAAAGTCACAAGGAGGAGTTTTAGAAAGAAAAGATTTTTGGGAGTATCCTTTATTCTGAGAAGGGGTCATCATCCAGGTCGAGGATCCTAACCAAGGTGTTGAATTCCTGAAATTACTTGTGCCAAAGTAGGGAGCACACGAGCCGAGGGTCTCATTGTTGAGAATTTACTTAGCCATGCTAAGGTATGATACATGAGCGCTGAGAACCATGAAGCGAGTGGCACCTCGTGGATTGGGCCTATTCGATCAGGTTGGGATTGAACCCGTGCCGATCACACGGTGACTAAGAAAAAAATAGGTCAGGATAGTTGGAACTCCCAAAGTATAAAGTGAAATATCTTTTTAAACAAAAAAAGAAAAGAATTTCTTTTAGAAAATTCATAAATAGGACTCATGTCCTGAGCATTGCGTCAGGTCTCAGTACACCAGTTCTCTAAGTAAACAAAGAAATAACTAGATAAAGATGACTTTAAGGAATACTCCACGAACAAAAGTGGAGCTCACCAATAGCACTGGAAGAGAGGGAAGTCCTAATCCGTAGCATGTTCGCCTGCAAAATCGGTTCCTACATTGTACCGCAGACCAACGTAGGTTCCCAAAAGAGAACGTTAGTACCATCCATTGTACTTAGTGAGTCTCAACGACAGGGGACAAAAACTTTAATAACATATACATTACGAGCAAATATTCTAAATGCATGTTAAACATAAAGCTTATAAGAACAATTCTAAAATAATTGCATAATAGTAGTTTATGAATATTCTAAAAGAAATTATTTTCTTTTTTTCTTTAAAAAGATATTTCACTTTATAATTTGGGAGTTCTAAATATCCTGACTTATTTCTGTCTTAGTCACCGTGTGATCAGCACAGGTTCGATCCAAACCTGATCGAATAGGCCCAATCAATGAGGTGCCACTCGATTCATGGTTCTCAGCGCTCATGTATCATACCTTAGCATGGCTAAGTAAATTCTCAGCAACGATACCCTCGGCTCATGTGCTCCCTAATTTGGAACAAGTAGTTTCAGGAAGTCAACACCTTGGTTAGGATCCTCGGCCTGGAAAAGGAATTTGAAAGTTCAGAGTAAGCTGGTGTTATCTTCAGTGTCACCTGAGATCGATATTCGGTGAAAGAGATTTTGTACCCTGGTCATGTGTTCTTGATTTGCTTTGCAGAATTAGTATGGTCGGTGGTATATATTGTGTAGACTTGTTACCTTGTGTGGAAGGTTGTGGAAGCATGACCGCGGGAAGATTGTGATGTTTTATACGTCAATACCACACAAGAGGGAGGTGATTTGTGTGGTGTCCAATTTTTGAATGTTGTCGTTATAGAAGGACCTAGTTCTTCTGTGTGTTCCAACTCGTACTATTGTGCAATAATAAATGCAGAAAAGTAAAGAACACAGAGATTTTTACGTGGAAAACACCCGGCTCAAAAGGTGAAAAACCACGACCTACTACTCAATAGGATTTTCTCCAAACACTTCACTACAACAATGAGCCAAACAGCATTTACAAAATAAACTCTTTTGTAAAACTAAGGATTAACTCTAACCCTTTGTGGCAAACTAGCCTCTAGCTATTTGCGACAAACTTCAAGTTAATTATAACGTGAACACTCAGTACCTATTACAATTGCTACTAGATAAAGCTGAAAGGTACAATTTGTAATCACCTACTACAAATAAACTAGACTAAAAGACAACAGATGGAACTGGTTCTTCTAGCTGGTTCAAGTAGCTCCAGATTCGCACTCTCCAATTTGGCTCGAACTGGTTGCAAAATTTCTTCACGAATTTTGCTCTCAATTCTTGATAAATTTCTGTTTTTGTGCGTCTATATACAATAAGAACAATCTGCAATTTATAGGAGTTAGTAGATAAGGAATTAACTAGAATCCTAATGCAACTCTTCCTTGGTAGAGAGTTCTAGTCAAACTCAACTCCTAAATCCATCCTTATCTTAGATTCTGTTCTTATTGAATAAGGAATCCTTCTCCAATTTCATTTTTGCAATCTTTTCTATCAGAAGATATCTCAATTTTACCAGAATACATTTATCTCATGCATGTGCATCTCATGTGCCTTTAACTCTGCTGGTCTATGTCACCTGTGATGGACCTGGTTCATCTCGGAGTTCCTTTGTCAATCTTCAAAACTATTTCCTTTCTTGGGCCAACAAAATCCCTATTTTTGATGATGACAAGCTTTGTACTTCAGGCTTGTTTCAGCTTAGTCCAACATTGGCACATATAAGAGTATTAAGCATTTATCACAAAGAACCGGGTTCATTTGGTTATAAATATCACATGTTCAGAGCACAACCTATCTTCCCCCTTTTGGCATCATCGAAAAGTTACATATACAATTCTGTGAATCCCAGATTTTTAACACTTACTCATAGCCATTTGGGCAACTGCATATGCAATCATGGATTAATCATCAATAATCAATTAAGAATTAAAACTATCAAAGAAATATAGATAATGAATAAGAACAAAAGAAGCAAACTTCATTGATAGAGAGAATATGATTCTGCCACAATCCACAAAATGAAATAAATACAGTTAAAACATGAGCAACAAACAAACAAAAAATCCCAAATCTGGGTCACTGAAAATTCTAGGTAGGGTTAAGAAATTAAGGATTGTAAAAACTGCAGACCTGGTTCATATAGCCAAGATGGATGGTTCGGCAGACTTAGAAACAGATGAAGACTTCTTTGAGGAAGTCTTGGATTTCTTGGGCTTAAGGGTCTGAACCTGTACCTCTGCCAGTTTTTCACTTTGATGGACCAGGTCCATCTCATCCACTTCAACAGCCTCAATAGGCTCAACAACCTTTTCTTTCCATTTTTCCACTCTTTTCTTCTTACTCTCCTCTAAAGCTCTCTTCAACTCATCCTCACTTTGCTTTACCTTGCTTCTTGTAGTTATTCCTCTTGGAAGAGAAATATTAGAAATTTCAGAAGGAGCAGATTTTCTTTTCTTACTTTCTCTTGTTGTTCCAGAAGTTTGAGCTTTAGGAGTTCTTTTCTTCTTTGGATTGTAATTATCGCCTAACATTTTTAGCAGATCCGCCAGGGTTTCCTCAATAGATGAACCAGGTTCATCTGTGTGCTTTTCTAAATTTACTAACCCTTCAGCGGTTTCTCCTGATTCACTTCCCCATGCGTTCTTGCTACTTCCTTTCTCCTTTTCTGACTCAGCTCCACAAATAGCCATTCTAACATATTCAGGGGTGGGTGAAGAATCAACCACTTCTTTCCCTTTTACCTTTCTCATTACTCCGTACTCCCTCACTCTCATTTCTTTTTTAAATTTTTACCACCTATTCTTATTGTTTCCAGCAACTCCACATCTATTACAGACCCAACCAGTATGAACCTATTTTCTAAGTTTTTCAGCAACATCAGAGATGACCTCAGAAGAAGAACTTGGGACGGATGTTACCTGAGTCATCGAAAATTTGGGAATGGTTTTGTAAGGGAGGGGATGGATTGAATGAATTTTAGTTTTGAAGACGGTTAAGGCTTCCCTAGAATCTAGGTATTTTAATTTGGTGAGGATTCTTTTTGAAACGGAACTGGTTCAAAGTCAATTGGATAGGCTTTTGAAGATTTTGAGTTTGGGTAGAGTTCTACTCATGATTTAATTATTGGTATTTCAAAGTGTGCAGAGTGTAGAACACATACCTCGCCTTTCAGATGAACCAGCACGATGAACCAGGTTCATCATTTCAGAATCGTCTTGATCAAGCCTCAATTTGCAGAGATAGGAAAAATTTCATTAATGACGAGTAAGTCATATCAAAACATGGCATAAGAGTATACTTTTTACAGTATAATACTGAGCAATTGTTAATCTGATTATTTACTCAAATTCCTGATTTTCTAGCCAAAAAATTTTTTTCATTTTTCCTTCTTCTTTTTCCGTTTTTTTTTTCATGTACATTCTAAACTGGTTCAATCACGTGATCTTAATCATCCCTAATATTAACATGTTCCTTTCAAAATGCTCTCTACTCAGTGCTTTTTTAAAGATATCAACAATCTGTTTATCAATAGCATAAAACTCAATAGTGATCAATCCCTTCTCATAATTATCCCTTAAAAATGATGTCTAACATCTATGTGCTCAGTTCCTTTATGATGAACCGAGTTCTTGGTCATACTAATTGCATTAGTTTTTTCACAAAATATAGTGATACAACCTACATCAATACCACAATCCATTAATTGTTGTTTGATCCACAACATTTAGCACAACATGAGGCAGCAGCAATACACTCAGTTTCAGCAGTAGATAAGCCCTCAGAATTTTACCTTTTTGGTGGCCCAAGACACAAGACATGAGCCAAGAAATTATGTTATACCTGAGGTGCTCTTTCTATACACAAGAAAAGCTGCATAATCAGCATCATCATATCCCACTAAGTTGAAATTACTACCTTAAGGATACCATAGACAACGGTCAGTGGTGCCTTTTAGGTATCTCAAGATCCTCTTGACAGCAGTCAAGTGAGACTCTTTTGGATTTTCCTAGAATCCAACACAAAGGACTACACTGAAAACAATGTCAGGTCTGCTAGCAGTGAGGAGATATAACAAAGAGCTAATCATTCCCCTATACATCTTCTTATCAACATATGAACCGGGTTCATCCATATCCAATTTTGTGGATGTTGCAATAGGAGTGTCAATTTCTTTGGATGTTCCTTCCTGGTTTTGTTATTGAGGAATAGTTTCATGGACAGGTTCCCTCGAGGTTTGAGGATCGGTTCCTCTCTAGTCAGTTCCCCCAGTCACGTTGCCCTGGGTGGAAGGACATGTTCCATCACCTGTTCCATCCTGTGATGCTGCTTCAGGATGGACTGTGACTTCATCATTTGAGTTTCTTGTTAGTCCAATCTCTTCATCATCTTGTTCCTTATCAACCCCAATGATCTCACCTTTCTTCCCATTTCCAAAGGAGACATTACCTCCTTTGAGGTTCTCAAGTGAAAGGAATTGGTCCTTGCTTCTTGTTGTGTGCTTTGAGCAGCCACGATCCATGTACTATATTTGGTTGCTCCCCTTCACTTGAACCTGCAAAAGGAAATCAGGGGTTAGTCTTAGGAACCCAAACTAGTTTGGGTCCCTTTCTATAGGCAAAATGATAAATCACATTCTTTTTAGCCCAACTTGGCAGCCTATTTTTCCCTAGAACAAAATTTTTGTTCTTCTGACTTGCCTTCTCTTTTGCAGTGCATTCACTTTTATAGTGACCAGTATTACCACAGTGTGTGCAAATATTGTTCTCAGGGAGTGTGAGGTACTTGCCTTTGGGATCCCACTTAGGTGTAGAGTTCCCAAAGCCAAGTCCTTTTTTGTTGCTACTATGATGTTTTTGTAGGCATGAAAGTGAATCAGAGGACCTGTTCCATTTACAATTTCTGTCTAGCTCATGCTTAACCTTAGTCAAGTCCTCCTTCACGGTTCTTACCAGTTCATCCTTTTTATAAAGCTCATCTTTTACCTTTCCTAGATCCTTTTCTAGTGAGAGTTGTGTGTCACTAGCTATTTCTTTACTTGTTCCTAACTTCAATTTTAGATTTTCATATCTAAGTTCTAAGACAGTTGTATCAAGTACATGAACCTGGTTCTTCAATGTAGTATTTTCCTTTTCAGTTTTACAAATATTTATTTCCAGGTTTTTGCATTCTGCTATTAAAAAGTTACACTATTTTGACAGTTGTTATTTTTCAGAACTTATATTCTTAGATTCATCAATTAAAATTAGCAACAATTCAAATACTCCATCTTTAGAAAGGAGTTTAATTTTATCCTTAAGGTCCAGAAAACTTATCTAGGATTCTTCATCAGGTTCATCTTGAGATTCCCGAACTGCTATAAGAGCTCGTTCAGCAACCATTGCTTTGGATGACCTTTTGTTGTAGTTCTTCTTGTCATGAACATGTTCCTTCTTTCTATTCCTTCTTTCAGATTTCTCCTTTTTCCACTCGACTTCCCACATAGGACAGTTCTTGATCATGTGGTTCTTTTTACCACATTTGAAGCATCCATCAGTCATCTGCAAGTGATCATCGAATAGTGGTGGCCTAGTGGTGGATTTCTATTTACACTTTTCAGGTTGTGCTCTCATCTTGATATTTTCCTAAGGTGTTAGCCTCTTCAAGGATAACCCGCTCTGATACCAATTGATGTTTTATACGTCAATACCACACAAGAGGGGGGTGATTTGTGTGGTGTCCAATTGTTGAGTGTTGTCGTTAGAAGGACCTGGTTCTTCTATGTGTTCCAACTCGTACTGTTGCGGAATAATAAATGCAGAAAAGTAAAGAACACAGATATTTTTATGTGAAAAACACCCGGCTCAAAAGGTGAAAAACCACGACCTACTACTCAGTAGGATTTTCTCCAAACACTTCACTACAACAATGAGCCAAACAGCATTTACAAAATAAACTCTTTTGTAAACCTAAGGATTAACTTTAACCCTTTGCGGAAAACTAGCCTCTAGCTATTTGCGACAAACTTCAAGTTAATTATAACTTGAACACTCAATACTTATTACAATTGCTTCTAGATAAATCTAAAAGGTACAATTTGTAATCACCTACTACAAATAAACTAGACTAACAGACAACAGATGGAACTGGTTCTTCTAGCTGGTTCAAGTAGCTCCAGGTTCACACTCTCCAATTTGGCTCAAACTGCTTGCAAAATTTCTTCACGAATTTTGCTCTCAATTCTTGATAAATTTCTATTTTTGTGCGTCTATATACAATAAGAACGATTTGCAATTTATAGGATTTAGTAGATAAGGAATTAACTAGAATCCTAATGCAACCCTTCCTTGGTAGAAAAGTTCTAGTCAAACTCAACTCCTAAATCCTTCCTTATCTTAGATTCTGTTCTTATTGAATAAGGATTCCTTCTCCAATTTCATTTTTGCAATCTTTTCTATCAGAAGATATCTCAATTTTACCAGAATACATTTATCTCATGCATGTGCATCTCATGTGCCTTTAACTCTGCTGGTCTATGTCACTTGTGATGGACCTGGTTCATCTCGGAGTTCCTTTTTCAATCTTCAAAACTATTTCCTTTCTTGGGCCAACAGATTGTATAAGTGTGACATGTAGTCACCTGATTGGTTGAAGATTTAGACCAAGTATAAGGAAGTGCAACATTGCCTATTTGAGAATTTATGCCTGGAGGGCGTTCGGTTTAGTTGATTGTGGATTATGGGGTGTTTGTCCTGGTGATGATGTTTTTTCTCGTGTATTATGAGAGAAAGTGGGTTAATGTGGACCCAGGTAAAGCTATTAGCTTAGTTTGGTGCGAGCAAGGTAGACTCGATGTTTGTGGATGGATTTAAAAGTGATTATGGGCTCCGTAGGAGCCAAGCATGTTCATTTCAGTGGAGCGCTTTTCGTGGGAAGGTATTAGAACAGTGGATGTTGTTCCGTCTTCGTCAAATTCATGCGATAATATGATTGTGACGTGTGAGTTGTGAAACGACTTGATAATTTCCTATGTGTTGATGTCCCGCGTAGTGGGGATGTTATGTTAGCAGGATAGCTCTTGAGATATATATATATATATATATATATATATATATATATATATATATATATATATATNCACAACTGAGGTGCGATATATATATATATATATATATATATATATCGCACCTCAGTTGTGCTTGAGTTTTGTGAGCATATGGCTTTGTTAGTCTCCCCATGATGGTATTATGCACTTAGCGTGCTTATATTCAGTAATTTGTAATAGTGAACAATTCAGCTCCATATATATATCTTCTTATGTAAATTTTATGTGTGGATCGGGTGGAACGTCGCCACGGGTATGTTATTCAGATCGGATTGCACGCCGCAATAGTGTGATGATGAGTAAGGTTCCTATATTTCTTCTTTCTTATGTTCCACTCCCTATTTTCTGAGAAAAGATCATATTAGTTGTGTAAGTTGAATAGTCCCTTCCTGAGTCATTTCTTATTATCATGTTCGAATTATGGCCTATTGGCGCGATGTGGTATCATGTGAGGCTGTTGGCCATGTTTGGGGTGGTCTGTTGTCTGAGCAGTTCATACTGGGTGAGACGAGATTATTGGAGCAGGTATCAGTGCGATAAGATTTTGTGAAGTATATTAAAGAATAAACACCATTATTCAGGTTCATAATGAGGTGATGATTCTAGTCAAGATGAGATAATCAATTATTTGTCAACTCTGCAGTTGGGTATGAATTTCTACACATCTCTCCGCCTTTGTGGTGGTATCATCAGCATTATAGCAGGATGTATGTATATTTGTTATGAGGTGCATCGGGAGCACCAGATTCGTGAAATTATGGCTATTAAGGTTCAGGGAGTGCCATTGTGGTCAGATGATGAGTTATGTGGTGCATGGTGCTGATTCAGCAAAGGTATGCAGTCATGTTCGGGTATATCGTGTGGTGGTTGATACGGTGTTTATATATTGGAACTAGGCCTGGCAGAGAAAAATTCAGGTATTGGAACTAGGTTCTGAGCTTATTATATGGATAAAAGAAGAAATCTTCATATTTGATCAAGTTAATGTACTCAACTGGGTTGTGGTAGCACGGGCAGGTGCACAAGGTGTTAAACAGTGACTTCAGATAACTCCAGATCAGTTCTTAGCATGTTTGAGGACGAACGTCTGTTTAAGTGGGGGAGAATTTAACGACTTGACCGGTTGTTTTGAGATCTAGCGTGTCGTTCAGCGGTTTGAAGTCGTGAGCAGCTCCATTTCAGGTATTATGACTTGTAGGTGTGGTTGGAATTGAATTTCGGAAAGTTTAGAGTTGGGTTTGAAAGAAAATTCTCATATCAGAAGCCTTAAGTTGGAGAACTTGACTAAGATTGGAATCTTGAGTAAACGACCTTCGAATCAGAATTTGAAGGTTCCAGCAGGTTCGTATGATGATTTCGGACTTGGGCGTATGTCCGGATTGGGTGTTGGATAACCCGTGAGCGTTTCGGCGTATATTATGGAAGTCAACATTTTTTAAGGAATTTCCTAAGTTTGGCTTGAAGCGCATTTCAGTGATGTTGATGTCTGTTTGGGATTTCGAGTCTGGGAATAGCTTTGTATGGTGATTCTGGAGTTGGGAGCGCGATCGGAAGTGAATTTGGATGTCCATAGGTCATTTTGAAGTCATTTGACTAAAGATAGAAATTTGAAAGTTTTGAAGAAATCCGACCGGAAGTGGAAATTTTGATATCGGGGTCAAAATGTGATTCCGGAAGTTGGAGCAGGTCCGTAATGTCGAATAATACTTGTGTGAAAAATTTGGGGTCAATCGGACGTGATTTGATAGGTTTTGGCATCGGATGTAGAAGTTGGAAATTTCTAAGTTCATAAAGGTGGGATTTGAGTGCGATTCGTGGTTTCGATATTGTTTGATGTGATTTGAGGCCTCGAGCAAGTCCGTATTATGTCTTGGAACATGTTGGTATAATTTGACGGGGTCCCGGGGCCTCGGGTGGATTCCGAGAGGTTAACGGATCAAGTTGAGAGTTTGAAGAAGGCTGGAATTTGTTGTCATCTGGTGTGACCGCACCTGCGAGGCTTTGGCCGCAGGTGTGGCTATGGCACCGCAGGTGCGAAGAAGTGATGGTCCGGCTGGGAGCGCAGGTGTGATGATATTTCCGCACCTGCGAAGTCGCAGATGCGGGCTACGGGGCACAGGTGCGAAGTTGGCTTGAGCTAAGGAAAGCAGCAGGTGTGGAGGTTTGGTCGCACCTGTGGAATCGCAGGTGCGAGTGTTGGATCGGAGGTGCAAAAAATGGCCTGGGCGGAATGTTTTAAGACCGAGATTTTATGGCCATTGCTTCATTTTTTACTTGGTGTGGACGATTTTGAAGGATCTTCAAGAGAGGATTTTCGTCAGGGATCACAAGGTAAGTAACTCCTTCATATTTCTAAGTTGAATACAAGGTTATTGCATAGAAGTATACATGAAAATTGTGGAAAATTTTGGAAAATATTGAAGAAAACCTAGAAATGGTAATTTGGATTTTTAGCCACGAATTTGAGCATGGAATTTAGAGTAAATTGTATAATTGAACTAGTAAAGCTATGGGTAGAATTTATCTTCGAGAAATTTCGGATTGCGGGCACGTTGGCCCGAGGGCATTTTGGTCATTTCACTAAGCGGGGTTGGAAAATTATATAATTTTGAATTGTTGTAAATATTAGAGTATATTTTCATTGGTTTGTCGTTATTTGGATAGTTTTGGGGCGTTGGAGTAGTCGGAAGGGCTTGGAAGCCGGTTATAGAATTTCGGAGCGAGGTAAGTCTCCTTTATAACTCTGTGAGGAGGAATTGCCCCCCTAGGTTAATTAATTAAGTATGTGCTATTATCTTCGGGGGCTACGTATGCACGAGGTGATGGGAGTCCGTGCGTAGCTACTATTAGCCATGTCCGGGTAGTCTAGGACCCGCTAGCATGCCTTACATGTTGTACCTGTGATCCTGCCTGCAATATTAAACTGCTAATATAATCGAAATCATAATTGAATATCTAAAGAAGACTAGAGTTCATTTTCTTAATCATCTAGAAAGATAATTGATTCGTCCGTGGATAATTGTAAACCTGATAGGGTTATATTATGGAATATCATTAAACTTGGTGAATGAGTTTCAAAACAAAGATTTAAAAGCTATATTTCATGTTCATTTAAGAAGAATTTTACCACTTTCCTGAGAGAACTGCTTTCTTGAAAAAAATACGGATTTATTATGTGAATATGTGTACATATGAGCACCTGAGTCGCAGGCATGATTCGCGATCAGGCTAGCCTTATTATTTTTATGTATAACCGCGTCGCATGATCGATTCACAAGTAAAGAGATAGATGCATCTATGGTTCGAGCCGTTCGACCCTCGGCAGTGCACAATAATTATTGTTGGCCAGCATCGTTCGACCCTCGACATTGCTTGCGCATGATATTTACTGCGTAGTTGCTATGATTTGTGCCTGATTACTGGCCTGGAATTTCAAGTTGTCAACTGAAATAATAGAGATTTAAAGTTATTAAAATTTTGGAAGAAGTTGTTCCTTCCCGTTGATTAAATTGTTATTTGATTAAATCACCCATGCTGATTAATTGTTATTGATATGACGAAGATTTAAAGTGTTAAATGTGGAAAGAGTTGATATTATTTATTGATGTGTGGCTAGAATCCATAGTTTTAAGTATCATGTACCTTACATTTTATGTGCTTTTGTGATAAAATACACGTTATATGTGCATAATGGAGTCTATTCATATGTAGGTGAATTGGAGATGGAAGCCGAGCTAAATGGGTGCATAAACGTCAAAAATACGCTCAAGAGTCGAAAAGGAGTGACCCGGGCCATAGCCGAGCGTTTTGCCCCTAAAGCCTGGCCTGCCCAGGCTATAGTGGGGCGTTTTGCCCCTAAAGCTTGGCCTACCCAGGCTATAGTGGGGCATTAGAGCCCAAACTCCTGGCCTACCCAGGCTATAGCTGGGCGTTTATGGCTTAACGTCGGGGGTCCCCGGTCCGGTCAATTCCGAGTTTTGAAGGTTTTAAGTGTTTCCCCGGTTTGAATAGAAGTTTCCTACACGTTTAGGGTTTATCCCAAACATATATATAGACCAAAAAACACAACTTTGGGAGAGACGGGACGTGGGGGATTTGGACGTGGAGGAACACACACCACGCTGAAGGAGGCTTCTACCTAGTTTTTCTTCTCTTCTCTTCCTTTAATTTCATAGTTTATTAGTTCTAGAGTTTTGGGTGCTACATGAACGTTGTAGTTTGAAGCTTGAATTGTTCTTATTACTTTATCATATTGTTTATTTATTCAATCTTGCGCTTAATTATTTGATTGCTTCATCACCAATTAAATACTATCTACGAATCTAGGATTGAACTCGGGAGAGGGAATTCCAGATTGCATATAAGATTGGGTAGAGCAAGATCTTAACCCTTCAGAGGAGCGGATTTTCGTTTAGGATAGGAATATACCTAATCGCCTTGCTTGGTTATTATACGGGAATTATCAATGCATTCT
>MDKI01063050.1:0-24297 GCA_005239505.1 Nicotiana paniculata
ATGCCTAAAACAAGCAAATTGCCGATAATTTCATGATTTAACTTTAAAGCCATGTAAAGTCAACAAGAACTGGTAATTCAAAAAAAAAAATTATTACATGAATTCTAAAAAAAAGAAACCATGGCCAAGAGCCCTTTTTAAATTTTAATACTTCAATTAATTCTTTTACTAAAACTATATTTTGAATTACTACTCGGGTAACATATCAACATCCCAAATGACATACTGACTACATGACAACAAAAATATCAAGATTTCCCTCCTCCAATTCTTTATTCTTTGAGAAAAGAACCTACGAAAAATAAAGAAAGGAAGGAAGTTAGTGACATGCTTGAAAAAGAAAACATATTTTGCTCAAATTGTTCCTCTCTTAAAGCACCATGATGGCTCAATTATTTGATGCCTCGCTAACCTTTTCTTTTCTTTTTTAGCATATAAAACTACGATTAACATTGATAAGCTATTGAACAACGATTAATAGAAACCTAAACAATCGACTAAGTACATGATTCGAAAATATTAAGCGACAACTAACATTACTGACTCTAAACTAACTAACAACTTAACTAAATATAAATAAAACACATGAACGAACAAAAAAAATCAGAAATTTAGTCCTAAGCAAACTACAATGAAACAGAAAGAAAAGAAAAAGAAAAAGGGACATAAGGGATTAGGGTGCATCGGAAACGCGAGTGCCCGAGACAGTGTAAAAATTAAGTATTCACATTTTGCAACAGCTAATTTAACTAATATTAGTACTAGCGCCATGCACAAATATTGTTAATGAATATTATATGATCTAATTTATTTGTGAACGTTGGATCATACGTTTTAACAAAACAAGTTAAAATATGATCTTTGGCTTTTAATATATATAGATGATTTTATTGAGTCATGTCACTTAAATGATAATTGCATGTAACGATAATTAATATAATATTTTATTGTCGGTAACTTAAAATAAATAGTATGTAATTTATTTTAACATGTTGAATTACACTAAAGTTTATTATATATTAACGTATATAACTTAAATCCCTGAAAAATGTACTTCATATTACTTCTCAAAAAATTCATAATAAGTTGAAAACCTCTTACTGACAGCTTCGGTCCAATTTTATCATCAACAATCACATATACATGAAATTACTGCGACAACACGAGTTTAATTTACTATGGCATTATAATCATTTCACTAGTATTATTCAGAGCTAGCTTGATTCTTTCCTTGTTTCACTACTAAAAATTTGGTAAAAATCGATCAAGGTCGATCGAGTAATTTTAATCGGTCAAAAAAATCAGCCAAAAAATCGATCAAAGTTTTGGCGCAAAAATGCGGGAAACTATTTTTAAGTCCCGCGAAATTTATTTTTCAAGAAACCGACCAACTTTGATCGATTTTTCAATTAAAATAATATTAAAAGAACGACCAAAATTAGTCGGTTAATTCGGCCGGTCATTTTAAAAAACCGACCAACTTTGGTCGATAATTTTGCTTTTTAATAAAACTGACCAACTTTGGTCGGTTATTTTCGTGCGAAAATACAATTAAAGAGTATAAATCAAATAAAAGACAGTCTTAAACAAAATACACCAATGGTCTAGTGGTAGAATAATATTTTGCTATATTACAGCCCCAGTTTGATTCCTAGATGGTGAACCTTTTGATTACATAATTAATTTTTTTTTACAATATTTGTTTTTTGAATTTAATTGACCGACCAAAGTTGGCGGTACGCCTTTCTGACCTCTAAAATACCGTCCACATGTAAATGGTTACGTTTTGAACGGTTATTGGTCATTACCGATCAAAGTTGATTAATTTTTTTGATCGATTTTTACCGAATTTCTAGTAGTGTATCACATAGTGAATTTGTTGCGCCTTTTTTCCCTCGGTTGATTGCGATGCAGCTTTTATTTATTTATAATTATTTGATATTGGGAGTGGACTGCAATTAATTAAAATTTTCATTGCATAACAAACCATTTAAAATGAAAGCGGTTGCTACTACAATATTGTGATGCACCTAATTAACCGACAAACCAATTATCCTTCTAGTAGAACCGTTTAGGCCTGTTCCTTTGTCCTTTTAACCACAATTAGCATAGTATCAAAGAGAAATACTTGTTGCAATAACTGTCACATGATCAGTAATTTTTGCAATTTAGCTCACTGAGCTCCATATATTCTCAAATGGTGAAGGCGTGATGTCCCTTTCAAGTGGCATTTTCTGGCAATTTTAGCTGCCTTTATTTTTCCTGAGTGTAACCAAATGATTAAACTCGACAAGTTTTTCGGGGAAGGAAGTATAGGGAAAAGGCAAAGGCAGAAATAGGCTTTTGGAGAAAATCAAAGTGGCTATCACCGGTTCGTCAGAATGGGTACTACTTTCCGTAGAAGATAAACAAGGAATACGAAATCATAATATAAAATATTCTTAAATATCTAATGAACAGCCTTTACTTATGACCAACTATATACTCAAAGGTTGGCTTCCACCGTCCACTGCCCACTGATCTCCACCTCTCCTTCCTGTTACATATATACTCCAAAAATAGATAAATAAGAATGGATTTACTCTATATGTACTGGCATTCTAAACAAAAAGAAATTAAATTATTAATATATTTTAATAGGTTATTTACTTTAAGGTTACCCGCATTTGTTTTACTACTTGTTATCTTTCTAGAAGACTAATTTCATGTGGTGATGTTAAAAGATTATATACCAGCAATAGCGCAGAGATTAAACTCATATAAAATTAAAGATCCATTTTCTAATTGTGTAAGTTTTGGATAAACTTGTCAAAGCGCAAGTGCATATGTTAACTGATACTATAGAGACAGAGTCAGAATTTCGGTTTTATGACTGCTGAATTTTATGACGATGACATCAAATATTAATAATTGGATTCTAAATTAATATTTATAAATATTTAAATTTTTTTTTTTGCACAAATATATTATTGAGTAAAATCTAATAGGTTCGGCCGAATCCATATATGGGCTTCTAGCTCCACCCCAGATTTATATAGCAATACATATCAGAAATTAAACTTATAGGCAAGTCATATTTCCTTATAAATAATTTAAACAAATATTTAAATTGTAATACATAAGTTAACTCCTTCCAAATTATGCATGATCCTTCGGTTTTCAATGAGAAAGGAAAAGCGGATCTGAGTTTGACAACCGAAAAATATAAACAAATCAATATTTTTCTTCTTAGTTGGTGGACCACCATTTATCCATTTACTCGGCTTATTTTCTTTTTGACTTTGATAAGGATAGCTATGTATAGGATTACCATTGCTAATTCGCGGAATAGACAAGGAAATTAAAATAACCTCCCTACGCTTCTATCCCACTCTAATTATAGAAAAATAAAAAATAAAAATTCCGACAATCTTTGATCCGTCTTGAAAAAACTTGTTCTAAGTAGAAACTTATAGTAAGATGCTCCTTGGAATATTGAAACACGAGTAATAGATGCCAATAGTTGTGTTCAAATCGAATCGGAAAACCGCACCAAATCAAACCGATTAAAAAACTTGATTATGTTTGGTTTGACTTGATTTGGTACTGAGTAAAAAAACCCGAACCAAACTGATATATAAATATATAACTTTTTATATATATTTTTAAGACTTTATATTGAATTTTGTTTTAAAAAATGTAGAAATATTTGGGATCCTCTCATGTGTTAACCTTGAAGCGTACATTGACGGAATATTATTGATAGACGATTAAGAAAATAAGTATCATGTGTTACTAACAAAATCCTCCCATTGGAATATTTTAATAGATCACATGTTTGTCAATTTTTTCAATATTTACTAAACATATATTCATTTATCAAAACTTTATCTATAACTTTAACAAAGTAAGATTCGAATAATATTAACGTAACAAAAAAATCCGACAAAACCGAACCAATCCAAACCGATATAGTTGGTTTGGTTTGGTTTTGATAAAAACCGAATCAACTCGGTTCATGTACTCCCCTAGATGCCAAATAAAACGTAAGAAGAAATATTAGAGTGATTAGTGACCATGATAGATGTTTATAGTACAGTTAGACCTCTATATAACAATATCTTTATATAACAACACTTCACTATAAAAGTCAAGCTTTTTCCGGAATAATTTTTATATTATATTATGATATATATTTTTTATAATAACAATTCGCTATAACATTAAAAAATATTCGAAACAAACAAAACTATTATATAGAGCTTTGATCGTACATAAGTTCAATAATTTATGCTCATTCTAAGTTTTCATTTATTGTTTCACAATAGTATTTCATATCCACCTATTTTGAAAAATCTGAATCCGTCTTCAATTAGTAGAGATTGCTACTTTTAATATAAGGGATGATGAGCATATATATATATAGAGTATTATATTGCCGCTTTCTGTTGTACTTGTACAGAAGAAAGTAAAACCATGAACTGGCTTCCAATAACGTAGAGTTTTCTCCTAAAAAAGTTGTTCATCGCTGATCATTCTTCATCAGTAACTGTTTGGAACTTTTAAAGTAATTACCATATTCTATCAAGGACGGCGCTAGGTGTTGCTATAGAGGTTGGAGGTTAAGAATGATTAAGGTCTCCTTGACTTTTTAAGCAAGAGGTTTCACTATGCCAAATGGTACTTAATTCATTTCCTCCGGATAAAATACCTGATACACATATTTATTCCGAAATCTTCAACTATCTGTTGTATCCTACCGTTTTGTGGAGTGTATTGGCGTTCAATTTTTCTTTCAAATTCACTATGAAATTATTTTTATTTATACGACTCTGAAGTTCATTAAACGGAGTTTGAGAGTATAAAGCGGAAAAGTGGCAAAATTAGAATAGGAGAGGGAAAGAGGCGGCAGGTGAAGTGAAGCTGGTTAATCGGGCGGCTAGTCTTGTGATATGGACTAATTGGCTGTTCACGTCAAAGGATGCGGTCGGCTGTGACCTCCCATCATTCGGCGGACCTCATCATTGACACTTCCCATGGTCCACAACGCCCCCACCCAATAAGAAGTATCGTTATCTCTCATAAGTATATGTATTGAATAATTCTGCTGGTAAGACTTAGGCAGATACAAAAATTACCTAATCTCTTGCAGTGATATCTTGAGTCACACTATAAAAGTTTGGGTGAGGGCGGTGGAAAAGAGGGTGAGGACATGTGTAATCTCTGAGAACCAGTTTGGATTTATGTTCGGACGGTCAATTACAGAAGTCATTACCTGGTGAGACGATTGGTGGAGCAATATGGGGAGAGAAAAAAGGACTTGCACATGGTGTTCATTGACCTTTAGAAAGCTTATGACAAAGTTCTGAGAGAGGTGCTACGAAGATGTTTGGAGGTTAGCGGAGTCCTGGTAGCGTACATTAGAGTGATTAAGGACATGTACGAAAGTGCTAAGAACCATGTCAGGACTGCGTAAGGAGACTCGGAACATTTCCCTTTGGAGGTGGGGTTACATCAGGAATCGACCCTTAGTCCATTTTTGTTTGCCCTGTCGTTGGATGTGCTCACACGACACATACAAGGGAGGGTGTTATGGTGTATATTATTTGTTGATAACATAGTACTGATTGACGAGACGTGATGGGGTTGTTAACGCTAGGTTGGAAGTTTGGAGACAGATGCGAGAGTCTAAATGTTTCAAGTTGAGTAGGTCGAAAATTGAATATTTGGAGTGCAAGTTTAGTGAAGAGAGGTAGGAAGAAGAAGTGGAAGCGAAGATTGATACTCAAGTCATTCCCCCAAGAGATAGTTTCCAGTATCTTGGGTCTATAATCCAAGTGTCACAACCCAATTAGGATCATGACCGGCGCTTTGTAGTGCTCCCAAGTAAGCCTCTTCGTTGATTTACAGAAAATCGGACAGAGTTTCCCCTGTTTTAGGACTACAAAAAATAAACCTGTCTTAGAAATTAACAACACAACCAACCAATGTCCATCAAAACAAGTTATAATCCTCATTCACGAAGTATTTCCAACACAATAATACTAACTCCATCTCCAAATATATGATAGGAAAGTCTAATAAGAGTCACAAGTTTATATCAATAAAAGAATACTTATGAAACTCATAAAAATGACTATAGAGCGACTTTAAAAGTTTCAAGAAAGAGACTTAAAATAAGTAACAATCTTTGCCCATCAAATAAATGCGGGGCTCACCAGGAACTGTCAACTCATGAACTCTAATTAACAAAATTCTCGCTCGCGTCAACTGCCGTCTCTGTAAAAAAATAGCGGGGAGTTAGTCGCTATATCAGTGAGTAATAAAACTTAACCAAATTCTCGCTCGCGTCAACTGTCGTCTCTGTAAAAAAAATAGCGGGGAGTTAGTCGCAAGTTCAGTGAGTAATAACACTTAACCACAATCATTTTTAATTGGGGACAAGTCAGAAAACATACTTGTATAGTAATAATAATAATAATAATCAGAACTATATTAAAAGTAAAGGACCTTTTCTGAAACAATAAACAATAACCAGTCTCATCATGTATTTCCTGTAACAGAAATCAATTTAACAATTCGGTAATAAACTCGGTAATCATAGTGTCATATCAAATATCCATGTTTGGGAGGTTTCTAGGAAAGAATTATGTAATCTGTATCACTGTGTGGACCCCTTAGTAAGAAGAGTAAATAATAACTATAGGTCTCTACTCGAGGGAAAACAACAATTTTATGCTAGTTCTACCTTCCCACAAGCGAGGGCTATAACTGTACTCGATAATCTGTAAATACAAGGTGCACCAGGTCTAACAAACCCTTCGTTAGCCACATGATCCTTCAAAATCTCCTCCCATTTATACTTTTCTTTATAAGCAGTAAATATTCATACGAAAGCTTTTTCAAAAGAGTACATGGCATTTCAATTCTTATCAAATCATGTAATCCCATTTCGATAACAGTAATCATATCTCAAATAACAGTAAAACATGTCTAGTAACAGTGAGAATATTTTAAATAACTGTAAACATCTCAAGTATACCATATCAAGAAAAAGAATTATCCCACATGCAATTTCAAACATTCGGTAACAATTACTATTTTCAAAATCATGTATAAACCATGCAGGTTATGAAAACACAAGTTGCGGTAAGATTACTCTACTCACAGTACTCGTGCCGAAATATCGAACTTGTTGCTGCGAGCACTTCGTTCGACTTCTTCAACTACCTATATCGTTGCTAAACCAATCTATGTATTAACTCCAAGAGCACCAGTATAGTCGGTTAAATTTTGTTGAATTTAATTCTTTCCATGTTTTCGTTTCACGGGACATCACTTATTTTCTGCGAATCTACTAGTATACCCAACTCTCAGGATATCTCGTTTAATTCTCCAGTAACCTAAACTAATCCAGTATCTTTTCAAAAAAGGTGTTCAGATAATTTATTTGCTATAATGTTAACAAAGAAGAAAAAAATTCTTTTTCTTCTTCTTCTTCTTCTCCTTTGTTCCTCCTCTGCGTCCCCCTTTTTTCCCACTTATATAGCTTCTGTTTTAGATGTAACAAAGGTTGCTTTCCCTTTCCCCCAAATCTTCCTCTTTTTTTTTTTATTATATTAAAATCTTATAAGAAAAAGGACTCAAATCTCTTTTCTTCCAGTTACGCCACTCCTATTTTGGTGGGCTTTGACCCACCTAATTTTAATTAATTATTTATTATCTTATTTTCTTCTTTTGTATTTTTCAATTAAGTTATAACTAAAGGATAATTATGCCTTTATTTTAAATGCGGGGTATTACACCAAGGCAACGGGAAGATTAACGAGGATGTTACTCACGGAGCGGGGTGGATGAGATGGAGGCTAGCTCTAGGGGTTTTATGCGATAAGAATGTGTCTCCTAGACTTAACGAAAAATTCTACAAGATGGTGGCTCGATCGGTTATATTGTATGGAGTTGAGTGTTGGCCTGTTAGAAAGTCCCATGTCCAAAAGAATAAAGTAGCTGAAATGAGGATGCCGAGATGAATATGTGGGCATACTAAGAAAGACAAGACTAGGAATGAAGTTATTAGGGACAATGTGGGTGTGGCACCTATGGAAGACAAGTTGTGGGAATTTAGGCTGTGATGATTTGGGCATGTGAAGAGGAGAGACATAGATGTCCTGGTCAGGAGGTGTGGGAGGTTGATCATGGCGGGCTTGAGGAAGGGCAGGGTGATGTTTTATACTTCAATATCACACAGGGGGGAGTGATTAGAGTGGTGTCCAATTTTTCGCGTGCACAGATTATAGAACGACCTGGTTCTTCTATGTGTTCCTTATACTACTATTGCAGAAAAATAAATGAAAAAAGTAAAGAACACAAGTATTTTATGTGGAAAATACCCGGCTCAAAAAATGAAAAAATCACGACCTACTACCCAGAGGTGGAGCCAGAATTTGAAATATATGGGTTCGGAATTCAAGTTCTTTTAAAGTTAGTGGGTTCTAAATTAATAATTTATATCTATTTAGTGAATTTCTTAAAAAATACATGAAATGGACCAAAGTTACTGGGTTCAGCCGAACCCGTATATTATACACACCCTCTGCCCATGCTACTACCCAATAGGATTTTTTCCAACACTTCACTAAATCACTGAGCCAAAAACAAAATTTACAAAACTTTTGTAAGTCTAAGGATTACCTCTAACCCTTTGGGACGACCAGCCTCAGATTGTTGCGTCAATTTCAAGTTAACTCTAACTTGAACACTACACACAGAGTACCTAGTACAAATGCTTCTAAAGAAAGTTGAAAGGTACAACTCAAAACCCCAACTACAAATGAACTAGAATAAAAGACAGACACTTGGAGCTGGTTCTTTTATCTGGTTCATGTAGCTCCAGGTTCGCACACTTGAATCACACGGGAATTGCTTGCAAAATGCCTTGCTATTTTGCTCTCAACTCTCGTTTAACTTCAGCGTTTGTGCGTACCTGTAAAATGAGAACATCCTGCAATAGATAGAGTTAGTAGAATAGGAAATAACTAGAAGTCTAATGCTTTACTCTTCCTTGGTGGAAGAGTTCTAGTTATCTTCAACTTCTAATTCCTTCCTTATCTAGGATAGAGTTCTCTTCGAGTAAAGAGTCCTGCTCCTTATCAATTCTGCAACCTTTTCATTCAGGAGATATCTGATTTAACCGCTTAAGCTTATCTCCTTCACATGCATGCCTTGTGCTCGAATTTGCCTGTGTCTGTGTACACTGTGTATGGACCCGGTTCATGCTTGAGTTCCTTTGTCAATCATCAAAACAACCTTCACTTAGGACAATAAATTTCCCATTTTTGATGATGACAAACTTTGTGATTTTCATAAGCATAAGACCTGTTTCAACTCGCTCAACTTCAACACAATTTTAGAACACTTCCCATTTTAAGGGCACAAATTATAAAGGACCAGTTTCATTAGGTTATAAACATCATAGTCCAAAGTAAAAAACCACAACCTATCTTCCCTCTTTTGGAATCATCGGAAAGCTGCATAATCATGTTAGATAACCAGATTTTAATAGATACCACTCATGGCCACTGGGGCTACTTCAAATGCAATCATGGAGTGAAGCATCATTTATCAATCTAATGATATTAGATATCTAAGAAGCATCAACAAACAGTTAGATCACAAAAAAAATTGATTATCATTGATACTAGTCATCTACAAAGCATAAAGAAAAACAAAGGTACTGGATCATGAGCAAAAAGAATAAAAAATCCTATCCGGGTCACTGGTTTGTCTAACTAGACTAGGAAGGTTTCAAGGCTGGGAAGGACCAGGTTCTTGTTTTCTGGCCTGAAGGATCTTCAGCATAATCATGAAGAATGCCTTCATTCTTTTCCATCTCTTTTGCAAGCTCAGCCCTGAGAGCATCCCTCTCAGTTTCTGCTTTAGCCAGCCTCTTCTACAGCCTCTCAATCTCAACATCTTTAGTCCCACTCTCTTGCACCAAGGCTCTCACTTTGCTGTTCACATGCACCATTTTGGATGAACCAGGTTCTTTAGTAGCAATATAGGCTTCATAGTCACAAACAGTCAAGGTGTTTGCCCAAAAAGTGATCTTTGCTTGTACTAACATCCCATTTTTTTAAGGGAACCTTGAAGTGATCCAGTATGGTGGTGAGAATAAAACCATAAGGTATGTCGTGAGTTTTGGTTCCATTTAGAACCCTATCAAGGAGCTGGATAATAAACCTTGGCCAATTAATCTGCCTCCCACCATCCAAGCATTCCATGAGGACCAAGTCCATGAAGGTGGCAATGTGCCTTCTTTCCAGCATGGGCAACACAACTTTGTTGACGAATTTGAAAAGCACTTTGTGAGCGAGCTTCATCTCACTTTTGTATACACCCTTGGGCTCTAACTCTAACTTATTGTCAACAAACTTTCTTGTAATGTCAAGGGAGGTGGAGAGGTTCTCTAGGCTTGGACATTTGAGATTTTTGTAATCATTTTACCCTTCAGCAGATACACCTAGATATCTCCCAATTCCCTTATCGTCAAAGCTCAGATCACCCCCTTCACCACACTGGTGACTCTGCCATTTTTGATCTCACAATTTTCCATGAACCCCACAATCTTAGCTCTTGCAATCCTTCCATCCATCTGAAGGACCATGTCCTTCCAACCCTTCAGTTGTAGTTTTTCCAGCAGCAACACCATGCCTTCCTCCTTCAAGTCCCTGTTGATTACTTATGAGAGGCGTAAAATCAACCCAAACATGATAACACAATGCGAATTGCAGCGACACTTCTCTTTCGATTAAAGTAAAACCACAATTGACCTTTCAATTCAATTAATAACTCATTCAACGAATTCAGGCAACAGACATAGCGTAAACTCCAAACAATAGTCGAATCACAATATTTTTCAATAACCCTAAGAAAGATTACTCCATAGTGGAGAAGTTGTTTATCACAAGAGTATTAGAAAAAGAAGAAGACACCACAATTCCCAAAATCAAACAAACTTCCGTATTGAATGAATTAGATGAAGTATTTTGAATCTATATTGTTTCCTTGCCTTCTTCTCTCCAGACGTTTCTCCAAAATCTGAGATACCTTGTTTTAAGACGAGCTAGGCTTCATATAAGTCAAAAAGAGTCGGCTCCGAATTTACCAAAATATGCCTGGGTAAAGTTCCCCGAAGAGGACATGCGACTATGTCACTTGTGCGGTTGTGTTCGCACTGGAGGCCTCTCATGCACGGTGACGCATCTGAGTTTCACTACTACTCGACTCTATTTTTCCTCCCACTAAGTGCAAAATTCGTCTATTGATCCCCAAACACGATCCCGACTTAATCCCTTGGGCTTTTACTCAGACTTCAAAGCTCCAAATAGTTCGAACTAGCTCCACAACATCAACAAAACTCGGAATTTGCTTCTACAAGGCATCAAACACACACTAAGTGCAAAATAATACCAATTCAAGCTCAAACACAAATAAAGTGTAGTGAATTAGAATGCAATAAGCGACTAAAACACGAGATTATAGCCTACCATCAACACCCCACACTTAAACCATTGTTAGTCCTCAAGAAATCAAACTACACTTTATTTAGACACGACCTTTTTTCAACAACTCTCATAACTCATCACCTAAATAATATTTAAAACTGATTAAGCACAATATCGTAACATCCTCGCCTCAAGTACTCAAAAGCACCATTCATTCCTATAACCTGCTCACTTACTTTAACATAGAGGTCAATAACATTATCTTTCCTTTGTGAATCAAGTGCCTTCACACAACAATAGAGAGTAGTTCTACACACAATAAAATTTAAGAAAAATTAGGAACTCAATGATAGAAAGAATTCACTCACTCTCAGAAACAACATTCATATGCCACAAAAGACATACCATAAGCTTGCCCGTAGTGTAGTACTATACTAATTTAGCTTACTCAGTCAAGGATCAGGTACATGCCCGAGCGACTGTTTACCAAAAACACAGGACTTTAATTGGTTGTAATGTAGATTGCGAGATGGGTAGGATACATTTACATTTGGATATAAGAGTGACTACACCTCCCTAGGCACTTTAATACATACACTTAATCATTCAAAACCTCACGCTTATGTCAAACCATAACTCTACATTCACATCAATATACATCAATTCCCTACTTCTTTAAGCACAATTACATCAAGTTACCATTATCGAGGACCATTTTTCACAAACAAACACTTATTTTTTCCTTTATTTTCAATTCAAATGGCTCTTACTTTTTCAAAACAGTGCACATTTCTCCTTTGTCCAATAGTTCCACTCAAAAGCAAACCAACCACCCCACACTTCAACTTTTATAAAGTTTATAACAAATTTCAGTGCTCACGAGAGGTACAAGGTACAAATAGATGGTCAATTCAAACAAATGGGTGAAGCTTGTAATGTGGTTGCCAAAGAAACAAGATTACAGGCTCAACGGGGTTGACTAAAATACATAATAATTAGATTGGTAAGAGCATATAACTGGCTCAACAAAGAAATGCCTATATCACTTCCAAGACTGAATAAGATTACTATTTCACTTTGCACACACATAGGGAAAGTTCAAGACATCAAATTCAATACACAGAATACACAAAATCTCACACACACATAGCACATAACTCATTCAGGATTGGACTATCAAGACACTCTAGTCACAACAGTTAAGCAAAGTTAAGATCATATAGTTTAAGGTACTTATACAAGATTCAAAAACTGAGCCTAAGTGTAACAACTAAAGCACTTACTATTCTCAAGGTATAATAAAGTTAAGAGATATTTCAATTCAAATTACAGCACAAGGTTGCCTACTCCTAAGAAAAATAAAAAACTAACTACATCCGGTTCAAATTGAACCCTTGGAAAACAGCCGCGACACAAAGAAAAATCAAGGGGGGATTATTACACTACCTACAACCAAAAATCTTACTGTCATTTTTTTTCCGACTTTAATCCCTCAACAAAACGTGTCGATGATATCCATCGTCGGGAAAAATCGAAAATTCAAAAATAATTCAAATTTGTTTCTATCTATTAGTAACTAAAACTAACAAAAAGAAAACTAATATACATACAAATAAATATCCCCCACCCACACTTTAAGTTGTGGCATGTCTCCCTGATACACAATGGAAATGCAAAGGTGAAGAAAACTCCCCTGATCAAGTCACTCTGTGTCGGAGACGATGCTAGGGTCCAGATGACAAGCCCGGCCAAGTGCACACAGCCATGTCGTGATATTCTTCTCGGACTTGGCATTCTGTGTAGCAAGGGAGTTTACCCGAGCTCCCAAATCTGTGACTGAAGTATGCATCCCTGCCATCTCATGTTCTAAAGCGACCTTCCTCGTTTCCCATCCGTCGCATGAAGGTTCTCCAATAACCTGCTCATGCGCTGGAGAAGCAACAAGATCCTCATCGTGCACCTCATTTACCTCGTCGGGCGTATCAGACTCCTCATTATCCGCCTCAACATCCCCAACAGGTTCTTTCCCAATTACAACTTTATCAGCTTAAAATTTCTACTTGCGCTTGACTTTCCCATTTGTGGACCAGTTTTCCAGTACCCGTGCCTTACGACATAATCGAGTTAATAGTGACGGGAAAAGAACCCATACCTCTGCATAAGATAAAAAATTGTCATCTCATCCTGAATGACTTTAGCAACATCAAAGTCGTGGCCAGTGACTAAGCACCAAATCAAAGCAACCCGGGGACTATTCACCTCAGTAGTGTTTCCTGAAGGCATGAGGCGGTTATTAATTATGTAAAGTCAACATTTCTCCTAAAAATTGAGTGAATTAGAGTGAAATTTGTGGTCATGGATCAACTACACCACCTCCTTCCCGGGAATACAAATTTTTGCAAAGGATGTGAGCCATGGATATGGTTCCCTGTTGTAATCTGCATCAGGGTTTTCCACGTATTTCGGCAAGTGATAGGCCTGTTGGATGGCTCTTGGAGTAATCCACTCTCTTATTCCGGACTGTATCGACATCGTCTTTATGTTCTGGGAAGTTTTCATAGAACTGCCAAACAACCATTAAATTTGCTTCGTTAGGTTCTTCGAAGAACACCCACATTCCTCGCCTGGCTAATTCCGCGTACACTCTAGGACAGTCATTTTGAAGACACCCAATATTGATTCCCCTTTCCGGTATGGGCTTTTTGCTTGCTTTGCTATTAAATCATTGTTGGGCTTCCCATGAGACAAATTTATTCTGATCATAAGGACAAGCAAATGCAGAAGCTTGCGACCTGGACGTACCCGCTTGACCACCGATGAAGATACTTGAAGTTTTTCTTTTCTTGGAGGGAGCCATTGCAGTTGAAACAACCTGTCAAATATTAGCAAATAAATCACTTGGTGAACCAATAAAGGCTACTCATACTTCACCCTCACACTTGGTCACAAAATTACACTCTCAACCTCATTGTGGCATTTACACAAACACTTAACATGCACAACTTTTCCTAACCCCCTCCCCCCCACACACACAAAGAAAATATTGGCCCTAGATGGACTACATGCATACCAATTTCATAGCCTAGAACCTATGTTTTCAGTCTCCATGATGAAACTCAAACTCCATCCCAAAAGAAAAGGAGAATAAAAAAAGAAACAAACAAAAAAATTGCTACAAATAAACAAGGAAAAATAGAAACAAGGGAAAAGCATCTCATATACCTGAGGGGTCTCTGGCAATGAGTGCTCGTGAGGAAGGGAGGAGAGAGAAGAGTAGGGGAGTGGGCTGGTGTCCTTCTTGTTTTCATAGAGAGGATATGATAGAGGAGGGGAGCGGATTAGGTTTTTGTGTAAGAGGAGAAGGAAAGGGAAAAAATTAGTAGGGGGTTAGAAATTAAAAGAAATAGGTACTTACCTGTGCGCGGGGGGGGGGGGGGGGGGGGTAATCTCATGCACGGACATGCACATATGGTAGTATACTAGTGCATGTGCACAGTTGTGTATGCGTTCCACCCTTCAAGTGTGTGGCTGCACATGCACCAGCATAGTCTGATGTCATTATTTGCGCGACCAGGTGCGCGTTTGCGCACAAGTACACTCTCAAGGAGCCTTTTAAACATCTCAGTTCCAATATTCCGCAACATATACCTTCCTGCACCTACCAAGTCATAATATACACTAATTTCTACCTACTCTACGCTACAAACAAGAAAAAGGAAACAAAAGGGAAAATTAATCTAGTAGAAGAGTTAGAGGTAGTTCTGAGTTATAGTCGTCAGCTTGACTCAACCGGGCATCCTCAACTGATTATGATGCTCGAGGATTGCGGAGTAAATCCTCCATCAAGATATGATTTTAGCTTGTTCCCATTCACTTTTAAACTCTCTCTTCCGTCCATGTTCTGGATCTCAATCACCCATATGGTTATACATGTTTCACCACATACGGTCTCGTCCATCTAGACTTAAATTTTTGGGGGAATAATTTGAGTCTACTATTGTACGGTAAGACATTTTCCCCTTCATGAAATTCCTTCGATTTAATCATACAATCATGCCATTTCTTCGTCTTTTCCTCAAAAATTTGTGCATTCTCATATGTGTCCAATCTGAATTCCACCTGTGACATTTTGTGCTCACCTGCAAGACTAAAATCAAGATTAAGCAATTTAATTGCCCAATAAGCCTTATACTCTATCTCCACAGGTAAGTAACATGACTTTCCATATACCAACTTGAAGGGTGAAGTTCCTATGGTTGTTTTGAATGTTATTCTATACGCCCACAGAGCATCATCCATCTTTACTGACTAATCATTTCTGGAAGAACTAACCGTTTTTCTAGAATTCTTTTGCATTCACGGTTAGCTACTTCTACTTGCCCACTAGTTTGAGCATGATATAAGGTTTCTATTTTATGAGTTACCCCATATTTAGATAGCAGAGTGGAAAACTGTATATATATAAAATGTGACCCATTACTACTGATGATGACTCGGGGAGTAACAAAGTGTCACATACTACTCGAGCATTGTTGGTCCTAGTGGGGATTGCCTCGACCCATTTGGAGACGTAGTCAACGGCCACTAAGATGTACTCATAGGATGGGATGATGGGAAAGGGCCCATGAAGTCAATTCCCCAGACATCAAAGATTTTTCACACCAAAATGGAATTCAGGGGCATCTCTGTTATATCTCGTATTTTCGTACGTTAAAGTTTTGTCTCCAGTTAATTGACGTAGACTCGGGAATGAGATTTTCTTTAGATTATAAGCATTTATGCTATTTATAACAAGCAATAAGTGATTTTCATGAAAGAAAAAGGGTAAACAAATCAAAGAAAATGAGTTTTGTTGAAGGTTGTCAATTTGAGATAAAATACGGTCCGAGCTATAATATCCGATATTGATGGACTATTACCATACAAAGTACCATATGACCATGATAGTATGATGTATAAATTGTATTAAAAATGAGTAGTATTTTAAGTAGTTTGAAATAATTCTTAATTATGTGGGTAATTGGTTAATTATTGGTTTAACGAGAGATTAACCATGTAATTAAGGATTTATGGATAATTGTAGGTAGGGACAAATCCCCCCACGTCGCAGAAAGTGGAGGAAGATTTAAGTGACTCTTGCCTTTAGAAAATTAAATTAGGAGGCACATGGACAACATTCTTAAGCTATCCCTTGCCAACACGTAAGAAGTGGAGTTTATATTAGTTATCTCTAACTTATCTTCAATGGATATCAAATTCGGTTTGGTGAGGGAATTATACAGAAAGGCAAAACATGGAACGAATGTGAGGGAATTTTGAAATTTATATGAAACTTCGTATTACAATAGCAACGGCAGTTCTTGGATTAGTAAAAGAATTCATACGAAATTGCATTGCGTAATAACAACAGGATTTTGCAATTTTAAGGGAGTACGGTCCAATCCTTATCAAGAATATCATATGAATTTTTTCCTACTCCAAGTATGTTAAGTCTAAGACCTTCCTTCATTTTGGCATGATCTCGTAATTACATGAGTTTTATAACAATACATAAGGAGAAGTTCATACTCCTGAACATATGTACTTTATCCGAGTCTCATAAATTACAGTAATCTCTCTTACGGGACTTTATATTAAATTGAGTATGTCTTCTTCCAATAAAAAGAGAAGAGGTTATATATATATATATATATATATATATATATATATATATATATATAGAGTATTTCCGTATTTTCATCACCATCGAGCTATAATCGGTGGGCAGGACCCTATTGCACAACCTCTGATCAAATGGTAAGTTATATACCGAGCCTATTGTGGATGAGCGCCTATGAGCGAGCCCAGTTGGCCGAGATACAAAGCCTAGTATGGCTGAGCACCTATGAGTGAGCCTGCTACGGCAGAGATTATCTATATATACCGAGCCTTATAGGGCCGGACAACTATTTTACTTACTATATTGAGAGAGTTGAGTCACTATCAACAGGTAAGCATATCTTCAGATTATCTTTGACTCCCAGTTACTTCAGTATTATATTATCAGTTCAGTTTCAGATTTAAGTTATTTTATTGCGTTGCATACTCGGTACATCATTTCGTACTGACCTCCCTTTTTCTGGGGACGCTGCATTTCATGCGTGAAGGTTCAGACAAATAGATGGGTAGACCTCCTCAGTAGGTGTTTCCCGAGTTTAGCTTTATCGGTAAGCGCCACATCCTTCGGAGTTGCCAGGTCCATAGTTTTGTGTACATACTGTATATATATGTATATAGGTCATGGGTAGTTCGAAGCCCTGTTACGATCACAGTACATCCAGCAGTAGAGGCTTGTAGACATATCCTGTCAGTTAGTGCAGTATGTTGGGCTTGTAGGCCTTGTATGTATATTTTGTTGGTTTATCAGCCGTAGTAGCTATGACGGCCTTGTCGGCCCAACTTTATATTGATGTTTAGCCAGCGGTAGTTTCCATTCAATTTTATATTTTGCTTCGCGAATTGTCTTGCAATGTGGCTCCATGGCCAAAGTATGACATTATATGTTCAGAGCCCCTTAGCCGCAAGTTGGTACGCAAGGATAGATGAGGCACCGGGTGCCGGTCTCTCCCTCAGGTTCGGGGCGTGACAAAAGTGGTATCAGAGCAGTTTTGTCCTAAGGAGTCTACAAGTCGTGTGTAGTACGGTCTTGTTTATTGATTTGGTGTGCACCACATTATATAAGCAGGGGACTACAGGGCATTTAGGAGTTGGTTACCCTTCTTTCAAATATAAATCATGTTGTAGAATTGAGTTATAGGAAATTTGAGTTAAACTTAGGTGTTGGGATTGCATGCACAAATGATGATGATTAGGAAGACTACGGCTAGTCAGAGGAGAGATACAACAATAGGTGAGGAGACCAGCAGGGTACCCCCTGTAGATGGGGCCCAATTTGAGGCCAAGGGAGAGACCCCTACTCAGCCATTACTGGCTCCTCCACCACCTGAGGAGATTCCTAGGGAGACTGCACATCCAGTTCTCCCTCTGCTTCCATCAGATCAGGACTTGAGGAGTGCGGTGCATTTGTTGACACAGTTGGTAGCTGCCCAACAACAGTCTAGGGTACCCTCTAGTGCAGGATCTTCTGAGGGGTCTGGGAGTTCAAGGGTCGAGAGTTTATTGCTTTGAGTCCCCTAGAGTTCATGGGGACAAATCAGAGGGAGGACCCGCAGGATTTCATAAATCAACTTCACAGGATCATTCGGGTTATGCATGCCACGGAGAAAGATGCAGTTGAGCTAGCATTTTTTCGACTCCGAGATGTAGCCATCCTTTGGTACGAGGGATAGGAGAGGTCTAGGGGATGTGATACATCTCCGGCTATTTGGGAGAATTTTGTAGATGCCTTCCTTGACCAGTACTTACCGCGGGAGATCTGACATGCCCGAGTCGATCAGTTTTTAGCCCTCAAGCAGGGCAATATGAGTGTTCGAGAGTATAGTCTCCGTTTAGACTCATTGGCCCGATATGCACTATCCATAGTTGCTACTATGTGGGACAGGATCCACAGGTTTATAGCAGGGTTGACTCTAGAGTTGACCGAGGCATGTGCCATCGCTGCATTGCACGATAGTATGGATATCTCCCGGATTCAAGCATTCGCCCAAAATATAGAAAGGAGTAGGCGTCGGCAGCAGGGTACAGAGAGGACTGAGTCAGGGCAGCATAAGAGAATGAGATTTGCCAGGTAGGAGCAGTCTCAGGGTAGTTATAGGACCCAGTACTTCGGACGGCCACCTAGGCCTCCGCTACCTCAGTTACAAGGTTGTACGGTGACAATTTGTAGTCGTCAGACCTTAGCCGACCTACTTGAGCTAGAGATGTTGGATTTTGATGTTATCATGGGCATGGACTGGTTTGCAGCTTGTTATGCCACAGTTGATTGTCGAGCAAAGACAGCCAGATTTCATTTTCTAGGTGAGCCAGTCCTTGAATGGGTAGGTAATACAGCGACACCCAAAAGTAGTTTTTTTTTTCAATCTGAAAGCGAGGAAAATGATCGCAAAAGGGTGCATTTATCATATTGTGCGAGTTAGAGATGCAGATGCCAAGATACTTACACTTCAGTCTATTCCAGTAGTCAAAGAGTATGCAGATGTATTTCCAGATGAACTTCCAGGTATTCCTGTAGAGCGAGATATTGATTTTTCGCATCGATTTGCTTCCGGAAACTCAACTAATATCCATCCCTCAGTATAGAATGGCACCTGTCGAATTGAAGGAGTTGAAAGAGAAGTTAAAAGATTTGTTGGAGAAAGGTGTTATCCTGTCCAGTACCTCACCTTGGAGTGCACCGGTACTGTTTATATGGAAGAAAGACGGCTCGCTAAGGATGTGCATCGATTATAGACAACTAAACAAGGTAACTATTAAGAATAAGTATCCACTTCCAAAGATAGATGACTTGTTTGATCAGTTGCAAGGAGCTAAATGCTTTTTCAAAGATAGATTTGAGGTTGGGGTACCACCCGGTTAGAGTTCGGGAGAAAGATATTCCCAAGACATTCTTCAGGACTCGATATGGCCACTTCGATTCCTTGTCATGTCCTTCGGGTTGACGAATGCACCTGTCGTGTTCATGGACTTGGTGAATAGCCTATTCCGGCCATTTTTAGATATGTTCGTGATAGTATTTATTGATGATATTCTAGTTTATTCATGTCCCAAGGATGAGCATGCGGACCAACTGCGAGCGGTGCTCCAAACCCTCCGTGATAGTAAATTATATGCTAAGTTTTATAATGTGAGTTCTGGTTGAAGTCTGTAGCATTCTTGGAGCAGTTAAGGAAGCACGAGAGGAATTATATTATTAAGCCATCAGTTTTCAGCTATTTTATTGCCTTGCATACTCGGTACATTATTTCGTACTGACATCCCTTTTTCTGGGGATGCTGCATTTCATGCGTGCGGTTCAGACAGACAGACAGGTAGGCCTCCTCAGTAGGTGTTGCCCGAGTTAAGCTTTATCGGTAAGCTCCACGTCCTTCGGAGTTGTCGGGTCTAGAGTTTTGTGTACATTCTGTATATATATGTATATAGGTTATGGGTAGTTCGAGGCCCTGTTCCAATCACAATACATCCAACAGTAGAGGCTTGTAGACATATGTTATCAGTAAATGCAGTATGTTGGGCTTGTAGATCTTGTATGTATATTTTGTTGGTTTGTCAACCGTAGTAGCTATGATGGCTTTGTCGTCCCAGCTTTATATTAATGTTTAGTCAGCAGTAGTTTCCATTAAGTTTTATATTTTTGCTTCGCAAATTGTCTTGCAATGTGGCCCCATGGCCAAAGTATGACATTATAGGTTCAGAGTCCCTTAGTCACAAGTTGGTACTCAAGGATATATGAGGCACCGGGTGCCGGTCTCGCCCCCTAGGTACGAGGCGTGACAATCTCATCCTTTTTACTAATGTTACCTGTCCGTTGGCACTTGTCATATGTAGCCACGTAAGATCTTGCGTTCTTGTACAAAGATGGCTAGTAAAAATCGGCCTCTATGACCTTCGTTGTTGTCATATTTCCTCCATAGTGTCCCCCTGTTGCTCCATCATGACAATGGGACAATATACTTCCCATTTCCTCTTTGGGTACGAATCTCCGAATTACGCCAACTGTACATAATTTAAACAAAAAAGGGGTCATTCGAGAAGTAACTTTTTACCTCACTTTGCAGCTTCCTCTTCTGGTCGGAGATCAAGTCATATGGCAGCCATCCACTAGCCAAAAAGTTGGATATGTCGGCAAACCATGGGAAAATATCTTCTTATCTGGGAACTCTTCTCGAATGTCCACCACTTCAAAACTTGATTTCTACAATCGCGATAGGTGGTCAGCCACTTGATTTTTTGTGCCCTTCCTGTCTTTGATTTCTAGATCAAATTCTTGCAACAACAATACTGTTGACCCAAGTCACTGCATAGTTTTGAAGATTGACAAAAGGCTGACCAGTTGAACCAGGTCCATCAGAGCACGCATCGTGAACTGACGAGCTGGCACATGACCCGTATATGCTTAGGAGATGTTGTGAATATGAAATATCAATGTACCAAGAGATTGTCTCCTAATGCGAAAAAGGTTGCAAACTGATCTGATTAATTGAAGTCGAATTCAGCAAGGAAAGTAACAAAAGAAAGGAAGTTGAGTTTGGTTCGAATTGGTTCACCCAGGTAGAGTTGAACTGGAATTAGAAGACAAGCTCAACAACTGACTTTATAAATAATTGAAGTATTCTTGCTTGAATCGTGGACGCACAAAGCTGAAGTGAATCAAAGTCTGAAAGCAAAATTCCAAGAGTTATTTTGCTAGCAGAATCATTGTGCGATGCAAAGGCTACAATTCAACTAAAAGAACCAGTTCCATCTGATTATTTATTGAGTCTTGTTGATTGTAGTAAGGAGTTTTAATATTGTATCTTTTCATCTTTCATATAAGCAATTGTAATAGGTACGCATTGTTCAAGTTAGAGTTAACTTGAACCTTGTAGAAATTAGCTAGGGGCTAGTTACTACAAAGGGTTAGAGTTAATCCTTAGGATTACAAAAGAGTTTATTTTGTAAGTCCGTTCGGCTCAGAGTTTTAGTGAAGAGTTTGAGAAAATCCTACTGAGGAGTAGGTCGTGGTTTTTTCACTTTTTTAGTCAGGTGTTTTCCACGTAAAAATCTCAGTGTTTTTACTTTACTGCTTTTATTATTCCGCAACAGTAGTAGTTGGAACACCAAGAAGAACCAGGTTCTTCTAGAGAGACAGCACTCGAAAATTGGGTACCACATAATTTAATCTATCTTCTTGTGTGGTATTGACGTCTAAAACATCAATTGGTATCAGAGCGGGTTATCCTTGAAAGGCTAACACCTTGGAGAAGATCAAGATGAGTGCATCACATGAAAATTGGGAAGTTCAATTAACTGCAAGGCCACCACTCTTCAATGACCAGTACTACTCATGGTGAAAAATAGGATGAAGGATCACCTAATTGGAGAAGACTATGAACTCTGGGACATAGTCACTGATGGTCCTCTAGCCACCATGATGAAGACTGCTGAAGGTTGCACTGCTGTGGATCTAAAGAAATGGGAGAAGAACGCAAAGGCCAAAAAGTGGCTAGTATGTGGACTAGGTCCAGACGAGTACAGCAGAATCCAAAGCTTCACCACTGCCAAAGAGATTTGGGACACCTTGCAAGTAGCCCATGAAGGAACACCTCACGTAGAAAGGTCAAGAGGTACTCTATTATACTCTCAGTATGAAAAATTCACTATGAAAGAAGGAGAGACTATCCAAGAGATGTACAAAAGGTTCACAACCTTGACTAATGAACTAAAGTCTCTTGGAAGAATCATTTATGAAGAGGACAAGGTTGAGAAGATCCTAACAAGGGTCTTGCCTATTTCTTGGGAAAGCAAAATCATTGTTATCCAGGAATCTAAAAATATGGCAACCCTCAGATTGGATGAGCTAATTGGAAACCTCACTGCCTATGAACTAAGAAGGTAGACAATGAAAATGGATGGTCCAAAGAAGGAGAGGAGTCTAGCCCTAAAACTCACTGAGGGAGCAGATCTGGAAGATGATGAGATGGCCATGATTACTAAAGAATTCCGAAACTTTCTCATGAGGAAGAAAGGCATCTCTAGAGGAGGAAACTACAACAAAGCAAAGGCTCCAGAAAGGCCAACCAACGAGGGATGCTATAAATGTGGTAAGACTGACCATCTCATTAAAAACTGTCCTCAGTGGGAAGTAGAATGGAAAAAGGCGAGATATGAAAGAAGGAATAGGAAGAAGGAACAGGTCCAACCCAAGAAAACCACAAGAAAGGCTATGGTTGCTGCTTGGGAGGAAAGTTCAGATGAAGAATCAGAAGATGGGGAGACTAAAAATCAGGCGCTCATGTCAATTGTAGAATCTGATGAGGAATCACATAAAGAACTAGAGGTAAGTATCTCCCATCTTAAAAATAAAGTAAAGTTCCTATCTAAGGAAAAACTCCCTGAGTTGCTACTTGATTTCATAGATGATTCTGTGGAAACAACCAAAGAGAAGGATCAACTATCTAAAGAACGTGCAATGCTAAAAGCAAAGTGCATAAACCTGGAAATCAGAGTCAGTGAATCTGTAAAGAAAAACACTGACTTGTTAAACTAGGTTCATCCCTTGAAACTGAGATTCTAGAACTAAAATCTGAAAACATAAAACTAAGATTAGGATCCAGTAAAAGGTTGTCGATCACTCTCATGTCATGTTAGAGGAAAATCTGGGAAAACTAAAAGATAAAATATATGCCAAGGATGAACAGATAAGATCACTTAAAGAAGAGCTTGGCAAAGTCAAACATGAACTAGATAGAACTTGTAAAGGGAATAAATCCTCTGATGCCTTGACATGGCTTCAAGAGAATCATAGTAGCAACCGGAGAGGGCTTGGTTTTGGGAGTCAATTGCCTGGGTGGGATCCCAAAAGCAAGTATCTCACTCTCCCTGAAAATAAAATCTGCACCCACTGTGGTAAGACTGGCCACTACAAATATGAGTGTACTGCAAAAGAGCAGGCCAGTCGAAGAAATGAGAGGTTTGTAAAAAGGAAAAACTTGCTACCAAATTGGGCCAGGAAAAATTTGATTCATCCATTATCTCATAGAAAAGGACCCAAACTAGTTTAGGTTCTTAAGACTAACCCCTGATTCTTTTGTAGGTTCAAGTGAGAGGAAGCAGTCAAATTTGGTATTTGGATAGTGGCTGCTCAAAGCATATGACTGGGAACATGGAACATTTCCTT